>JAUYWH010000015.1:15706647-15790260 GCA_034779795.1 Ctenopoma multispine
GAGTCATGGCAACTGGACTTCTTTCTTCCAAGTAGAGACGTTTCGTTCTGCATCCACAGAACTTTATCAATCTGAGATTGAGATTGAGACTCTGAGACTTTTTCTCTGAATGAAAAACCATGTGTTAAATGAGAAGCACGAAACGTCGGCAGCAACAGCTTTAAATATTTTCAGTGATGTGTAAAGCTCAGAAAAGTCAGGACTCACACTCACTCTAACCCAGCACGCTCCAGATACATCATTTATTCACTACCACAGCTACAAACAACTCAGACAGTTAATATCAAAGCTTTAGCAAATATTCAGCTGAATGACATCATGTTGACGACTTGATATTTAGTCAAATCAAATCTGATTCAGACTTTGATTCATTTGATTTGACTTTTTAATGTAAGAAAAAACAGACTTCCTGATGAGTTTTAATCTCAGAACCAAAGTCTGAACGTGAGTGAATCCACCAGATTTAACATCTCAAAAACTTCATGACTGTTCAAATAGTGAAACGTCATTACGTCATTTACTTTGGGCTGTGCCGAACACTTTCACAAGGAAAAGATTTCAGATCAGAAAATGTGATTTTAATGATTAAGATTGAAAACACATTTCTAGACAACTGCTCACTGTTTTGTATTTCGTCAGTCCACCTTAAAACTCAGCAGACTGATGAGGGATTAATGAAGAACAGAGAGAGCAGCCTGAAGGTGTTTCTCTGACAAATTCACTTGACTTCCAGGGAAAAGTGGGAAAATCAGCTCAGCCGCAAATAAACATGTGGAGGACACAAAGAAAATCTGCTCTTAAAGTTCAACGACATCTGATAAAAGCGGGGTTCTTAATTCATCTTAAAGAGGCTTTTTAATTTATTCGTGGTTAAATAGACACACGATGATTTAATCATGGAGCAAAATCTCCAACTCCAAAGTTTTACCTAAAAAGTATTGTAATTTTAAATCTTAACTTTTCCCGAGAAAATTTATTTTCTCAAGTTTACAAATGAATTCCCTCTGAATCATAATTACCAGCTGAAATTTTAGAATTTTAAACTCAAATTTCACCATTTAATCTCACATTTGGAACTTTTGTGAATCTGACATTTAGGGTTTTACTAAACTGGATTTAGGATTAATCTTGAAGTTTTTTATCTTAACTTCTGACTTTTAATCTGAATATACTGAACTTTGGTCTCAGAACTCTTAATATGAAATTCCTAAATTTAAACATTTCCAGATTTAAATGTTTCAAACTTCAGATTTTCTTTAATGTAAAATTCCTGATTTCTGCTTCAAAATTCAATTTTTTTCTTGACTTTATCTCAAATGTATTTATTTGAATTCCTGAATTTTAATCTTAATTTCCTGTTTTAATGTGAGATTACTGCAGTTACTTTCAATCTGCCTCATTTAGATTTACTGAGGAGAAATGCCCTTCGGAGTATTGCACGAGAAAGTCTCACTCTGCATCAAACTAGGTCAGTGCAAACCAGAGTGCAGAAGTGGGACAGAGACGGATTTGTCCTAAAGTCTATTTGTTCCAGTGGAGAATGAGAATCATCTGAAATGTTCCTCATCACATCAGGACGTCTTCGAGGACAGATGGGTGGACGTCAGCGGCCTGTAGACTCTGCATCAGTCTCTGCACGGTGGCTTTCTTTCCTTCGGACCGTCTCCACTGAACAAGACCAGCCAGCACCGCTCCGTGAGTGCTGAGAGAGTGGTCGGACCGGCAGCGAAACAGAGCCTCCACAGACAAACCCAGATCCATCAACACTGACTCCCACTCGGAACCGAGACGAGACGCCAACCTGGACAAATCCCGATCTGAAGGAACCCTCTGGAGAACGGAGTCAGGAAGTCGGCAGACGTCTGGTAAAATATTTAGAAGGAAACTCAGCATCCTTTAAATTTATCCCTAAGACATTAAAGGAAATTTCAAAATTTAAACCTCAGAAGTTTCACTTTCATTTTTTAGATGTTCATCATTTCATCACTGTGTGTTTAATGTCCAGTAAAGACAGTTTGTGTTTGAGCGGAAATATTGTGTCTGTGGTTATTTGTGACTTGGGTGAAAATCAGATCATATTTCTTGTGACTGTATATTTACAAAATTAAAACTTATAAAATTAAGTTGTGTTAAGTATCTTTTCTCAAAGGTCTTGATTTTTATTTTTATTTGTGAGTTTTCATATTTTAGAATTGATCTCTGCACATTAAGTCCTTTAGCAGCTGATTCCTGACTGTTAACTCGATTTTTTTTATTGTACTATTTACTTTTACATTTGTCTTACTTTTATCTCCATTTGAAGTTCAGGATTTATTCTTCGATCTCATGTTTTGGTCCCTTGACAAAAAGAATCCAGACTTTCATGATAAAAACCTCATTTAAATCAGAGACTCTGAAGTTTCATCTCAAATGTTAAATCTTGATCTGTTTTGACTTTGTTTTCGAGCAGCAGCCTAACGTGATCCCTCTCTGCTGTAGCTTTAATTCTCGGTATCTGTAGGTCCGCGGGGGGTTGTTCTGTTTGGTCTCCATTCATTGGACCACAGCATCAACACAAACAACAGAAAAAAAAAATACTACCAGTTCTTCTAAAGTCAACATGTGTTGAAATAAGTTTACTCTGGTTCTGTTTTCTTTTAGGTCACTGTGACACAGGAAACTGAGCTTTGTCACCGTTTGTAACCTCGTTCTGTGTTTTTGTCCCACAGCACATGGACGCTCACGTTAACTGGACCTTTACTAAAAACTCAGTGACCTGCAGCTTGAATAACAACAAAGTACACAACGTACTGAAAAGTACATGTACCACCTCCGATTCCTGACTGGTTCTAAAATGTACTTTATCGGAGGGAAAGCGATTCCTCTGAAGTATTTTAACACTGTTGATTGTATTTTGAGGTTTGAGTCTGGTCCAGGTTTGTTCCACACGTGTCTCATAGTGTTTTTGCAGAAATCGTGTCTTCATGTTATGACAGCTGCTCCGTCCAATAAAACTGAATAAACTCTTTATGAGATTCTGCTTTAACAATCTCCAAAGGGACTGAATCTTCAGATACAGCAGCTGTACACAGGAAACTGGGTTTCTGTGCTCGGACAGTGGTGGTGCTGACTCTGAGGGGGAGAGGGGCGGGGGGGGGAGCATGTGAGCACATACTTTACAGCACATAGTCAGGAGCATGTGATGAATATATGACAAACATCTGGTACTGCAGCTTTAACGCAGACAGGCTGCTGCAGGTTTCCTGGAAAGCAGGAGGCAGATAATAAAAGACTGAGGAGGAGGAGGAGGAGGAGGAGGCCTGGGGAAGAAAACAACCACCCACTTCTCCACCTCCATCAGGACTTTAAAGGTTTGTCAAACCTCCAACTATCCCTTCCTGTATCCTGCTGCTCCCTCATTTTACTGAGCAGTAAATTAAATTTCACAAACAATCACTAGTAAAGTGAAATAACTGAATTCACTCGTTTATTGAAGTATTCACATGCTTAATTTGAGAGGTTTGTTCTTCTGCCAGGTTCTCCCGTCTCTGCACAGAGCGTCTGAGGCTCTGTTAGAGAGACCAGGGTTTCTGGTCTCCCCCCTGACCAAGGTCTTTCTTCCTTGGCTGTTCAGTTTGGTCGTACAGCTGAGTCTAGTGGACCGACTCTGCTTTACACCTGTGTCCTGACGTCAGAGTGACCTGTGGGATCTCACAGGTGTGTTTCTCAGGCTTTGCTTGGGTGGCCCCCCAGGTATATTTTATTTAATGTGTCTCTCCCGCTTCTGTTGAAGCTTTAACTATGTCAGTTCTGCTCTGAGGCACAGACGACGTCACTCAATAATCACATTATTGATGACTGAAGTCTTTCTTGTTAGCCGCGTAGCTTCTTCGGACTGAAGATGACCCCCCCACCCGAGATGGTCTCAGAGAAGATCTGCCTGAAACACCACATGACTCCTTATAAAGTTCTGCTGTGATTTGGGTCAGGACAGTTTAAAGATCTCTGTGGTACCAGCAGATCTTCAGCTCTCTTCACAGCTCCTCTGCTTTATTCTCGCACGTTTTTCTCCGTCTGTGCCTGAAAACGCCTGGAACACGAGTAAGACATGGTGTAAACTCCACCTGTGGGCCGAGTGCTTTTGCTGCTGCAGTAATCTCCTGTTACTGATTACATCCTGAGATACAGCAGCTGCTTCCAGGAACCATCAGTCCGACTCTGCTCTTAGTTTACACAGAGTTTGACACATTTAACTTTCTCTACTGGATCCGAACGTCTCTGCAGGATGTTATTTAATCATTTCTTGTCTCCAACTCTTCATTTTCTTAAAACAAACCAGCCAGTTTCCAAGAAGTTACACACTGCAGCGATTCTTTGTCTTGTTTGAAGACGCTGACACAGTTTTCCAAGAAAAAGCCTGAAACTCGGAAGCAGTTCTGGGAATGCTCACAGTGCTGCAGATAAGAACAACTGAAGCTGATCTGTGTTTCTCTCCTGCTGCTGTTCGTCTGACTTTTTCTGAATATTCTCCTCATGTTTCTAACTTCAACTAACATCTCTTCAGGTTTATCTCAGTTTCCTTCAACCTAAACATGTTTATCTGGATTTAAATCACGTTCAGTCTCAAACATTTTATTTTGTACCTGAACATTTAGACGTTTGAATCATTGTCCATGAATTTTCCTCTCTACTGCAGTGAGTCGATCGTTCCAGGAAAATCTTCAAACACTCACGTGTTTATATAGTTTCTCCTGTAAACACGTGTTAAAACTAAAACGTCCTCTCAGAATTCACACAATGGTTGATATGAACTTTGAAAAACATTAAAAACTGTGTAAAGTAAAAATAAAACCACAAGCTTTTTATCCCTAAATAAGATTAATGTCGTTTAATGTCTCTGTGGTCGTCTCGTTTCTATTCGTGGTCGTTTTGTATATATTATTTTTTTGAGTGTTTCTTTTATCAGTGAATATTGATCTATTGATATTGATATATAAATTATCAGAGACTGGACTCCACACAGAGAAAACTCAGTGAAACAGAATAACAGTCTCTGTGATATCTGGTCTATATTTGGAAAGTCTAAGTCCAGTGGTTTTACAGTTAGACTTAGTCTTTTGTGGTCTATAAGGATCAGCTTGACAGACCTGACCTGGTCTGGATGAAGACAAGTTTTTGTCGTTTTTTTCTGCCTTTATTTACAGAACAACCTCTGAAATGTGTTTTAATCTTTGACTGTGGTGTTTTGCACATCTTTTATAACTTCAGGTGCAGCTGTTTTCCCCGCCCTGCTCTCACCTGTTGATCCGGATCCAGGTGAACTCTGGAGCTCCTGCAGCAGTCGGTCTCTGACCCAGCTGAAGTCGTCGAGAGACCGCAGGAACGAGTCGAAGGCCCGCGGTCCGCGGCTCGGCAGGATGTCGAGCAGCTTCAGGGTTTTCTGCGTGTTTGTGGCCTGAGAGTCGATGTCCTCCACCTGAGAGTCCGTTAAAACGTCGTCCTGGTACAGAAACGGAACGATAGTGTCACTGACCAGCAGCTGCCCGGACAGGTACAACCTCAGCTTCCGCAGCGCCGCTTTCTGCGCCGGCTCCATTCTCTCCGATACCCGCCACGATTTCACAAATAATACTAGTAAACTCAAAACCTCATTACACTTATGACTCAGTTATTCATCGTGAGAACTAGTCGTGTTACAGCGACTGGCCCGGGCCACGTCATTTTGTGCAATGTTATTGTGTCCGACTGGAAACATGACTGCGGAACTAACGTTGTCCTAACGGTAACCACGGACTTTATAATTTTAGAGCAGCACTTCAATAATTCAATTCGTGGATTTATTATTGACAACATTAACTTATATACATTATCAGTGATTATTACCTTACGTGTGTTTCTCGTGAAGAAAGCTGTTGGCTGCAGAGAAAGTCAGAAAGAAAGTCACACGTGTTCCCAAATGTTCATATTAGATTATAACATAACGTAAAATAACAGTTTATGCAGATTCCTTAAATATGAACTTTTTAGGAATTCAGTTAATTTTTGGTTAAAACACCTTCCTGCACCAGTACTTATAACTAAAATATTTCTCACAGATCACCTCTTTCTGTGTGAGCTACTGTTAAAATTCATGTTTAATGATTATTAAACTAAACTAAGAATAATTTAATTGGCACTATTTGGTTTAGAGAATAAAGTTAAACCATTTAACTGTGTAATAATAGTTATATATATATATATTGGATAAGCATGAGATTTTATCCAGCTATGAATTAAAAAAGGTGAAAAATACAATAATAAAATGAGCAAAAGGATCAGGGCTGAGTAAACACAGATGAGCTGTGCAGTAATAAAAGCACATGATGAAGCACCATATAAATGTTTTATTGATCCAATGGTTGGAGCCGATTAGTGTTACAGAGGCAGAAGTGCTGCACAGGAACAACACATGCTTTCAGGGGCTGTGCAGCTTCTTCACAAACACAATGTACCAGAAGACACAGTGTGACACAATAAATAAAGAACCGAGCAGGAGCCTGGTGTTCAGCATCAAACCTGGGATTTAGCCCTCCGTACAAAAATTAAAGACCAATACTAACAGAAACATCAGACAGGTTTCATTTACCTGAGTGACTGACTGTTAAGTGACCACATCACTTAACAGTCAGTCAACCTGATTAACACTGGAAGAGTGAAGCCAACGTAGAGGTCGAGTCCTGCAGAAGTTTCCAGCTTTAATGAGTTACAGAGGGAAATATGAAGAGCAGGAGGTTAAAATATGGCTGAAACCAGATGAATGTTTTCGTCCCAACAAAATCAAACATGGCTGTAAAATACTTAAAGAATTCATAGACCTTAGGTTATATATAAATAAGAGTGAACTGGTATTAAAACATACTGTTAAGAAACTGAAGTTCTATTTAATGGATCAGTAATTTAGAATAATCACCAGGAAATAAAAAAAAAAAAAAAAAAACTGTCTCCAGGCGTCAAAAACACGATCACAAATTAAATTAAAGGTTATGATTGAGTTCAAACAGGTTACTGTGTTTGTTCAGACTGATAAGAACAGCAGTAATATTTTTTATGAAATAAGGAACTACTCAACGAAATAATATTAACTGAATTCACCACAGGAACCACAATGTTCAAACAGGCTCAGATTTTTATTTCCACCGGGAGCTGGTGCTTAATTAGCAAAGAACCCAAAAATTATAAGATTTACAAATGGACTAAGGTTATGTAGAATCCATATGTTGAAACACAGTTAAAAAGAACTTAAAGTTTAAACACGTCCACGAGTAGATGAGTCGTCGTGTGGTTTCCATATTTATCTATTGATTAGTCCTGTGAAAAACCAACTCATCAGGACTCATAGTACTGTCGTTACTGTGTGAAACCCTAAAACCAGAGTAGTGAGAAAACTTTAATTTAACAAATAGACCCTGATTTAATAAAGACAGGTGTTAATAGTTATCAGCAGGGACTCCTGCGTGATCATTTGGAACACGGCTGGATCAGCAGGTCCTGACTGATCCTGGTCTTTGTTTTCAGAGCTGCAGCAGGTACAAAGTCTAACACAGCTCAAACAGCGACTTATTAAAGTCTGACGTAGGTTCAAATGGAAACGATCAACAACACCGAGGACGTGTGTTTGTTTTCTGCTGGTCGATCAGGAAACTGCCTCAAACGTTAGGCCGCAGGTGAACTTATGATGGTCAATCAGCCAATCAGACGGCTCTGTTTCCTGTGGGTAAAGGTGGGAATAACAAGGAAAAAAAATAACTTCTGAAACTGAAATTTTCTGATTCGATAACAAGCTTGTTTCTGTCAAGTTTTGGTTAATTTTCACCTGATTGATGTTTGAGGAACACGTCACTGAACACATGTGTTTTTCAGTTCAAGTGTTTAAACTTTATTTTACAGGTTCAGTCGTTTTCTAAAAACTCATGTTTCCTCTGAAAACAAAAAACAAAAATGTTTGTTCCTAAAAATCACAGATCTCACAGAGGAGGGAGTCAAAGCTTTTACAAATCTGAACAGCAGCAAATAAATGAACCCAAACAAACGAGAGATTAACTGAATTAAATAATAATTTGAGTAAATTTTCACCAGCGTCTGTGTAAAATGTTTGATATCACACAGACCTTGTAGAAATACTCTGCTACAGGTGAAGTACAAAAGAATAAGCATCAAAATATATTCACTGCATAATCATAATACTGGATTGAGGTTTTCTTACTTTATACACTGACAGGTAATATTTCATAAATCACATTTCGTCTTTAGTGTTAATTATCTGCATGAATTATCGTCACTTCATCGCCTAATACAATCAGGACTTTACAACAAAGTCGCTGCTTTTCAATGATGTGTAAATCTAGGTTATTTCTGAATTTATACTTATGCTGTGTTTATTCTTCTGTAGTTCACAAAGTATCTTAATGAAGTAACTTAAGTTATCAAATAAATATAGTGCAAATAAATAGTCAGTAAAAAGTTAAGTACAGTTACTGAGGTAAAAAGTACTTCAGTAAATGTACTTGTACTTTCTACTACTGCAGTAAACTCTGAACTTTGGAAGTTTACACATAAAATGAAAATACTGATTATTTGTTAAGAAGAAACTGAATAAAGTTGATTGTGAAGTTTGAGACTTTTCTTATTCTCTGTTACTGATGTTCAGATTCGATGCAGGATTCAGAAAACTGTTTACATGTGGTTCAACAGATCCAGTGAACCTGATGCAGATTCTGTGGGAATTTAAAGCACCTTCACAACAACGTGTGTTTACAGTGGATTCAGTCTTTGCAGCAGCACAGTTCGTGTTCTGATGTGAACCTGGAGGAACGACTGCGTCTCTGAGCTTCAGCACATCAACGTGAAGCTTTTAGAGTAATTAAATGTTTCTTTGAAAAGTAGACCTGATTCAGTTTTAGTTCGGCCCCACGTGTTCTTGCTCTGACGACTACATCTGCAGAACATAACAACCTGCACGTTCTGACTCACAGATACATCAACACTGTTTCTTTAGGTGAATTAACCTTTTGAAGATCAGTTCATGTGGTTCCTGATCCAGTTCACGGTCAGTAAGCTACAGAAACAATCAAACCAGCTTTAAAGAACTCAAAGATCCAGTATCCATCTGATCTGGAGAACTTGGTGATCTACGTACAGAGAACGGGGCCAACGATGATGGTTTCAGAGCCGCTGGTTTAGGGACTTAAGTCTCTGCAGTCAGGACCCAGATTCTGGTCCAAACATCCTGCTGTGATTTCTTCCTCCAGCTGACAGACAAGTGGACTCGCGTCAGGATAGAGGTCTCGGACTCACTAGTTCTTGCGTGTTCCTTTCACCTGCTGGGGACAAGTCGGAGCAGGGCATGATGGGAAAGATGAGTGGTCACTTGGGGGCTGCACACGGCTTCTGCCCCGGTTTGAGTCCTACACATTGTAGGCGTAGTCCGCCAGGTAGTCCTTCAGCCTGCTGGGCAGCGGCAGATCCTGGACCCGCCGTGTCCTCCTGTTAATAGCGATGCGACACAGGTGCTGCAGCGAGGGCGTGGCCGTGTACACAGGTTTGGTGAGCAGCAGCTGCACTGTGCCGTTGGGCGCCGCCGCCGCCGGCTGAGACTTCGACACCTTATCACTGGTCCTGGACAGGTGGACGTAGTGCTCCACCAGGTGGACCACGCTGTCAAACTGCTTCAGCTTTGGCCTCACCAGGACCACAGAGTCCAGCTTGAATTTGCCGTGTTTGTACTCGATCCGCAGGTTAGTGGGACCGGCCGACGTCATGGCAGAGATGGTGAACAGGTAATCCCTCTGAGAGCTGTCCCGGACCAGGAAGGTGCCCTCTGCGGCGTCCTGAAGGATCTCTTTAGCTTCGTTAGCGGTCAGACTGCCCCAGTACCAACCTGACACCACAGAGAGAGATTAAATAGACGTCAGGTAGAGAGAACTGCAAATACACCTACAACTACAGGACAGGAAGTGTGTACGGTACAGCAGTGGTTCAGCGGGATCCAAACGTCTGAGAGCCGGAATCTAACATCAGAATCATTAGAACTCAGTCAGACTGTTACTCTGAGCCACACTGTGGCTGGACCACAGGTTTTTAGGAGCAGAGCAGGACTCTGACAGGTCACTAAACTACTTTTCATGCTAATCTGCTAGTTGATCTAAAACAGAACCTGAAACATTTCTTCTTCGCTTTCTATGTCAGATCTTCTTCAGTCTCTGAATCCTCAAACTTTCTGATTATTTCCAGATTTCCCAGGTGGTCTCAGACTGTACATGCACATCTACAGACTGTAGTGGACCAACAGTATTAGAGTCTGGATGGCCTTTGAAATCACACCTGTGTTCTTCAGGTCCTTCATGGCTAAGGCGATGCGGCTCTCATCTGATTCCACAGTCCCGGAGGTGTCGTCGACTCGTCTGTCGCTCTGGATGTTTTCTGTGGACTCGGAGGACTGGCAGGTCATTGGACAGATCCTAGTTTAAGCCCCGTAGCTCAGACATGGACCAAGTCTGCAACAATGTCTGTAGTTCTGGAAAATAATCAAAACCATCTGACTGATCCAAGACGACTACAGCAGGAAAAAAACTTCAGATAAACATCTTAATAAAAACAGGAATTTACTTATTCACTAAAAAGTCGCTTTTCTCTCAAAACGGACTCCATTCAAAAATGTGTTAATTTAAGACAAGAAAAATAACAGATGATAAAAACATAAAAGTTTGTACTAAAACTGGATTTCACAGTTACTCACTGTGGATTTATTTCACTTTAGTCACATTAAATACTTGCAGTGTAACAGCTGTTATTCTAGCTCACACATATCTACCTGTGAATGTTTCTGCTTATACCACAGGTCACTCCCAGTTTAAAATAAACAGAATTTAACAGGAGAAGTTTTACGGTTTCATTATCCAGCAGGTTTTTATTCTGACCAGCGAACGAGGGATTTGGCACAAACACATGAAAACCACTATCTAACACCAACGTCTTTCATCTTAATGAACACTGGTTGGTTGTTTAATGTAAAGAGAATTTATAAGTTAAATCCGAAGAAATTAGACCAGGCTTAAAGTGATTTCTCAATTTTATTATAAGACAATGAAAGAAAAAAAATAAAGACGATTTGTTTCACCACTTAAATTAGTAGATTTTTTAGAGAGATATTATCCTAAAACACTTGCACTGACGTGTTGGACCGGGCTGTAACAGTCATTCATGTGCAGCAGGATGATAAGACTGGATTGTAAAAACGAGAATTAATAATGTAAGTTTCGTGCACGTTTACACGAAGTAAATTAAATTTATAAATCTGGCGCTAACGTGATGAACTTTCTAAATGCTGCTTGGTTTATTTCTTTGCAGGATTTAATCATAAAAATATGAATATTTAAAGCAGTGATTAGATGTAAGTTTGGTGACGAAGTAATCAAACATTTCTAACAGATTGTTTCACATTAACTATTAAATTCTGCTGTATGGAAAGAAAATCGTGCTTTTCACATAACAGCAGTTTGATCTGATTATTTAGCTTAAAATAAATCCTGTTTTTTAGGTTTATTGGTGTTTGTGGGATTTAACATCAAACGGTAATAAAAACAGAAAAAGGGTTTTAATTTTAGCTCATAGGTAAAAAGGAGAAATGTTCAGATTTGAAGGTGATAATTAGATTATTTAGGTTTTTGACGCAAGCTTCATAATAAACTCGTTAATATAACTAAAAGTGGACAAATTATTATTATTATTTTAAAGCGCATGCTCACGGCCGAATCCACAGAAAATAAGAACGTGGATACCTTTCAAACGTGGTTAAACTCACCTGTCCATCAGGTGAGTTTAACCACCTCGTGTTCTTAACGCTGGAACAACAACACGCACCTGACAGTCGCTGTGCGAGCTAGCTGCTAGCTAGCCGAACCCGTCAGAACCGGCGGAGCGCCCGTCTCCTCCTGCACATTTCAGCGGCACCTTGTACTGTAAGAGTCCACAGAACCGAGCCGCGGACGCTCGCTTTTTTTCCTTTCTGTCCGGTTCTGCCTCTTTTCGCTCACAAATGGCGGGTCGGAGAAAAATCAGCTTCAGCTCCTCGCGTCAGTCTGAGCCGTAACGTCACGGGAGACAAACGGCAAAACACCGAATTATTCCTGGTTCTGTAGCAAACGGGAAAGCACCGTGTGGGTCCGGAACACGGAGCCCGTCCGTGTGAGTCTGTGCTGGGCACAGCCGCGTCCAGCGAGCCGCCTAATAACGAGATCCGCATAAACACGGCGGACTCACTTCCAGGAACTTTCCAGGAACACGGTCACGTGGTACCGGGCCCGCACATTTAAGGTGGACCGACACGCGGCTGCTCGTTTTCCTGTGTTTGTGGGGACCTGCGGGGACACGAGCAGGGCCGCGCGCACACGCTGAGGGCAGCTTAGACAGGTGGGCCCCCCCTCACCTACAGGTCTTTATAATTAGAGATTCAAGATTCAAAAAACTTTAATCATCCCAGAGGGAAATGATCTGGTTTGTCACAGCAGCTCCCAGTTCAAGAGGAAAGAAGGAAGAACCAGAACCAGGAAGGACTAACACCAACACAAGTACTGAAATATACAATATAGAAATCAGTCTGTAATGAGGTGGAGATGATGACTAAATGATCTCCCTGATAAATGATAAACGTCATCTGATTAAATAGATATGATTATGACAGTCGTCCTCCCCCCCACTTTTACAGAGGGTGGGGGAGATTACAGTTTGATGGCCTCAGGCAGAAACGATCTCCTGTGGGGTACAGGGTGAAGAGGAATGGAGACAGGACCGTTGACCCTCCCATTATAACTTTATCACCTTTATCACCAGCTGGTTGATCCGTCCTCCTTTCCTATTGGTCGATTATAATGAATGGCACCAAAACAGTCAACCTACTGAACAAGTACAGGAAACTACATTATTTTCATTAAATCTGTACGTGATACAACAAAATGTTTGTGATCAGGTTGAATTCCAGAACAAATCTTATGTTGACCGGTGTAATTAGGTCTTAATGCTCAGTTACAGGCTCATGGTCAGATCTGATATTCTGTGTTGGTGCTGATGTTTTATGGTTGTGGTTCTTTTTCTTTCTCTTTGAACTGAGAGCAGCTGTAACGAGGCAAAACAATTTCCCTGTGGCATTAATTAAGTTTTTTTTTATCTTGAATGTTGAATTGATCTGATGGTTCACGTGTCTGGATGTGACGTGGATCCAGTTTAAGTGTGAACCCGTGGCCTCCTTTGTAGTTTGAGTCTGTTTTAGTTAGATATACTGTATATTTAGACCAATATGTCTCATGGACAGGAGTGCTGTCAAGTAGTTTGAATGCAATAAAAATATTTATATTATAATTAAGTACTTTTACATTGGTGTACTAGCAATTATTTGTACTAAAGTATCGGAGAACTTGTTGGACCACCTGTAAGTCCGTCTCGTTTTTACTTTAATTAATCTATTTCTGTGTGATCTGTTGTATTATTAATCTCATATCTACCCCTGTCTCTCTGTTACACTGTTTTTTATATTAGTTTTATATTAAAACAGTCAAACACGGTAAAATACAGGTGAGAGAACATAAAATACCTGTTGAGCTGCAGTACTGCAGTGTAGCGCTGACACCGTGAGGCCGACAGGTGGCAGCACGTCAGACTTTAACCCATAAAATTCTTAACGCAGAAGAAGAAATTTAGCGCGGGTCGTTTGACTGTTTGCTAACTGCTACATAACATTTAGCGTTAGCCGGGTTCTGTTTCTCCTCTGTTCGGTCTGTTCGGTGAGTTTTTGTCCGCTTTCTTTCACAACATCTTTCAAACTCATTTTTAACGTCAGGCCAATAATCCTATGGACTAGTTTTGTAACAGTCGCGAGATGTAACACTTAAATTAACTCATAGTCGCAGTGTTTCCGTTTGTATGGAGGAGATATTCAGCCGAATTCACAAAATCTGTCATTCTTTCCTTGGCTTTAAGTTTTAGGTTAAGTTCTATCTGACAGAAATCCCGTTTTTAAATAATCCTACTACTGTAATGCTGTATTCGGCGCATGATTCCGTACATTAAACTGCTAATGTTTCCATATTTTACGTTATTTAATCCATGCACTGCACCAACGTTATGAGACATAATCAATTAAATTTCATTACTCATACAAAATCCGCTTTCAGGCTCATTTTACCACACATAGACAGAGGTTAGATGAAACGGTTTGCAAACTTAATACGTTTACGTGTAATGTTATCTAACGGATGTTAAAGACATTAGCTGTTAATGAACTTAAAGTGTGAGATTTGTAAATGGAGCTTGGTCCAATGGTTTCTCTTAATGACACATCGAGTAGTTTAACTGGTACAAAATAATAAAATGACAAAAGTTAATGTCACGACAAAATATTGCCAAGAGAAATTTTTTGAAAAACATTTACCATTTATTATTTATGTTAGTCTCAGTGGTGTAGATACCTTCCCTACATTTAACTTGGAAATATTGCACAGATATAGTGTTTAAACAGGTTTTATTACAAATATAATAAGCATAGAAATGTAATTATAATATAAAATACTGCTATTAAACTATCCAACAGTGTACTAATTAGTCAAATGAGTTCCTCTTCAACTGCTACTAAAACAAGAGATTGTTTATGTTTTAATACACAAATACACTTTGCTGATTACGCTTTAGTACATTTCACTGAAGTGACACTTGTACTGGTTAAAGCACAAGTATTTTCCGCTGTTGTACTCCTACTTTAATCTAAGTAATGGTTGTGAATACTTGTTATTGTGTGTTCTGCTTGTTTAGCAGTAGAAAGGCCATGGAGTCCACAGAGAGCAGATTCGCTCACCTGCTGCAGCCAATTCGAGAACTTACCAAGAACTGGGAGATCGACGTGGCTTCAGAGTTAAACGACTATTTAGAAGAGGTGATCTGCGGCTTTCTCATGGAAGACTACACACATTTCTAAATAAAAAACCAGCAAACATAATGATGAATGAGTATTTGTAATAATTAGGATGTTTGATGAGGTGGTGCATTACAGTGCTGAGAGAAAAGATGGCGATCTGTGTTATGGTGTCAGAAAATCATCAGTTTATGACAAACTGATCAGTCAGTTTGAGGCAGAAACGTTGTCTCCCACCACAGCTGAGGAATAATCTCACACATTTCTGTGGATATCACTTTCATATCACCTTGCATGTCCCTGCCTTTGCGGTTTTTCTTCCTGTTGATGTAGTTGGATGAGATGTGCATCACATTTGATGGAGGAAATACCAGACTGAACTTTGCAGAAGCAGCGCTGCTGATCCAGGGCTCAGCCTGCATCTACAGCAAGAAGGTACGAGCACAACCAAGTCAAACGTCAGAGGTTTAATGTGATGAAAAGAAAACTCATGCTGGATTCGTTTCAGGTGGAACTCCTGCACAGTCTGGTTTATCAAACTCTGGAGTACATCAACGACAGAAACAAGAAGTGAGACTGTGCTGCACAGTAAAATAAGACGTTTAGTTTGTATATTTGACAGACATGATGAGGTGATGTGGATATTTTACAGACGGAACAAACAGGCTGCAGAGTCTCAGGGAGATGATGCAGACGCTGCAGCCAGCAGCAACAACGCTGATGATGATGAAGCTGAGGTAAGGACAACAAAGATCTGATCAAACTTGATTTTTCTAGTATGAACACAATATTCACAGATGTACTGCAGTAATAAACAGTTACGTAAAGCAAGTTAATTCTATTTTCTGGTTGATGATTGAAATCACAGTTTTCTGTGTGTCTTTTAGTTCACTCCTTTGGACATTGATGTCTCAGAGAACTCGCAGAAAGAGGACACCAACACGGTCAGTTTTCTCCTGTTAAACCCCATTAATCTGTAGTTTAATAGGATCTGTAAGTGTGAGAAAATGGGCCCCCCACGGATGGGTAAGAGGCTCACATCAATTTTACAACTGACAAAGAAACAGTGAATAACGTTACATTAAGCTGTTATAATTAATCACTTTACAGCTGGTTGCAGCTGGTCAACATGAAGATAATTAAATTACTTTTACTTCATAACTTAACCCATAATTTAGTATATGTATCTCCAAAGTAACTAAAGCTGTCAGACAAATGTAGAAGGATAAAGCTGCACTAAATCCAGATACTCTGAGTACTTTATGTGTAGTAAGTTTGATGAGTGATCTCTGTGCAGACTGTGAATGTGGATCCTCTCCCTCCTGAGTCTCTGATTCCTCCTGAAACCCACGAGAAGCACAAACTCCCACTCATAAGGTCAGTGTCATCAAACATCAAGCTGTAAATAAACCTGAAGATCAATAATTCATATCTCACATATCGTGTTTCTTACTTTTCATTTACACGCCTGTTAGTCTGAAAGGGGAGATCCTGTGCAGTCAGAAGGACTTCAGGATCAACTTGTTCATTCCAGGAGAAGAGGATCTGATTCTGCTCACCTCCGGATCCGCTGCCTCTAGGTTCCTGTTGCATAACGATAAACATCCTGCAGATTCTCTGCATCGGCAGCAGCACACAGGTACATCTGCACAAATGTTCTACGACAAAACAACCCTGCAGCTGGAGAGAAAAACCTAAATTCATTGAAAAAATTTAAATGAGGCAAATAACTTAACACTGAGTCAGAATCTCCTGCAGAACTGTGGAGATTTAATTTCTCACTGTTAATTTTCATTATGAGCGTACTGATTTAATTTTGTCCTTCCATCCTGCAGGTGATACTGCAGTGGGTGGAGCTGATGCTGAAGATGGAGGAGATGCTGCTGCTGCAGAGAGCTTCCTCCCTTTAGAGGAGAACAACATGGAGCTGGACCAGCAGTCAGAGGATCACGTCGACCGACACCAGGTGTCACTCATTTATTCTTGATCAATAAAGTTGAATTGAATTGAACTTATTAAATCTTCCGGCAGTTGTGGTCACTAATTAAAATTTATTGAATAGTGTTGTAGTTAAGTCTGAATGTTTTTATCTCAGGCTCCGAGCGAAGGTCGGATGGTTCAAGAGAGACGACAAGTCGACAAACCGAGGAGAGAAGAGGAGGCGCCTCCTGCTGTACGTCTCTAATTTCAGAATTTATTCTTAGTTAAAAGTTGAATGTCACTTAATAACACAACCTTTTTTATAAAATTACAGATTCCAATGTTACTGAGAAATAAAAACTTTATTACTGAAATATTTCAACATAATTTTTATATTTCATATAATTTATTGAGAAATAATTTCTTCTTTAAAAGTCATTTTCATGTAAATAACAGTTTAAATAACAATCCTGTGACTTTTCTGAATTTTTGTTTTTTTTCTTTTTCCCTGGCGTCTTAAATCATGTTGGTTTAGTTTCAGTTTATTTTTCTGTTTCAGGTGAACGTGTGGAGGTTCCACGACCTGTACTCTGTCCTGGGGGAGGATAAACCCTTTAAGTCAGGTAAACATCAGGACTCTCAGGTGTTTCCCTCGGGCCGAGCTCAGTGCTGATGAAGTTTTATTCTTTGTTTAGGAAAATGCTACAAGGTTCCTGATGGTCTGGACGACGGAGGAAAGAGGAAAAGAAAACGACCGTCTGCAGTCCAGGACTTCAGGAGCTGGTTCAAAGGAACCTGTGAGAACTCAGTTTTTAACCTGTGTGATCTGAACCGTTTAACAGCTGCTGAGTGAGATAACAGAACAGTTGAATCTTTGTGTTGCAGTTGATCCTCCGGAGCACAAGTTAAAAAATGGACCCACATTTACAGGTTTGTTCTGTTAATATTACAGATATCAAACAAGACGTAATATTTCATACTTCAACGTCTGTTTTAGAATTGAGAAAAACATACGATAACTCAGAAATGTCCATGAAGAAAGCAGGTCAAATCCAAGTGATTTGATGGAAGCTGATTTTTTTTTTTATCTGAAGAATCACAACAGTTCGCATTCAGTCAGTAAAGTTGGTGAAAATCAGAATTTGAATGTGAGTAAAACCAAACTTTGTGTGAACTTTTCTTTTCAGACCTGAACTACATTTATTTGAGCACAGTTAAAGACAAAATGAAAACTCGAAAGAGGATCTACAGAAAAGCGGTAAGACGGTTTCACGCTCAACTTTGGTCTCATGTGGGATGTAAAGCATTTATTTCCATCACCTGTAGCTCCTGATCTGTCATGAATACACCGTGTGGAGTTTAAAGGATTTACCTAAAATATGAGCTGCAGCCAGGTTTTGTCTGTTACTGTTGTAATTTATCAGTCCAGATAAAACTTAAGCTTATTTTACAGTTTAAGTAAAATCCTCTGTTGCAACAAGTTTGGGTTGTTGACAGTTGCTCAAGTGCAATTAACCTTATTACTGAGGAATCAGGTTGTACAGGTTCTTGTGGACACATTTACCTGCACTGTAGTAACCTGGTTACTGTAAATCCACATTCACATGCAGCAGAGAAGTTCTAATGAGATTACACCTGTACTTGTACTGTGTAACAGAACAAAGCTGTTTTTCACACAGTGAATTCTGACACTCCGACTCCACACTCATTGTCTGTAGTATGTTGTACAAACTGATTAGAAACCTGATCGGACACATTAGTGCACAGAACCAGTGTCAGACGTAGTAAAGATCCTCGTGTGACGTCTCTCAGGGCGTGGTGGTTTCTGACGAGGATCTGAGGAGGACCTTCCTGCAGCCAGAGGAGCCACAGCAGCAGGAGGAGGATCCTGTGGATGAATTTAGACACCCTGACCTGCTGGGTAACAGACACACACTCATGCACTCAGACTAGAGATCTGAACCAGAAAACAAACACACAAACATGACTTTAATGAACTTCCATGAAGAAAATGTGAGAAAGCTGCTGCTGGAGATTTACTGAGTTCAACCAGCCTGTTCTGCAGCTGCTCATGTGTGATTTACAGCTTTGTAACAGGCCACATGGGGGCTCTGCTGAGCTCTTACTGCCATACAGTAACTACATGTGGAAAATGAACGTTTACAAGAAATCTGTTGTCTGCACGTCACAAAAAGCTCCAAAGCTAAGTTGACGAGCACATGAAGTTTTTCAGACATTTACTTGACCATGTACTCACGATTCAAACGTCTGAGAATCCACTGATTGTGCTGAACATAAAACAGTTTGTAGAAAGATGTGACGGATTATTTAGCAGCTTCATCCGTTCTACTGGTGAAAGTTTGAAATGATCTTTAAAAGGTGGA
The DNA here is from genome assembly GCA_034779795.1 of Ctenopoma multispine. Lineage (NCBI taxonomy): Eukaryota > Metazoa > Chordata > Actinopteri > Anabantiformes > Anabantidae > Ctenopoma > Ctenopoma multispine. Next base: position 15,725,869 of record JAUYWH010000015.1, read on the forward strand.
GATGACGACAACTCGGACAACGAGCATGGAGCTTTTCCCGACGACGTTCCAACTGACTTTGGTGGAGGACCAGACTTCATATCACCAGGTAAAAACACCTGAGACCTGAGTTAGAAGCTGCTGAGTTTAAACCACTGATTGTCAGATTTATACTTAATTTATGGCCTCATGTCAAGTTCCATTGAAACGATTACACTTAGATTATATCTGCAGCAGTTTGGATTCTGGACCATGATGTAAAAGTTACTGCTCGACAGTTACTGTCCAGATGTAAAATGTCTCACTGGCTGTATGACTATCCTAAAAGAACCTGGTATCAGTTCTTGCTGATTAGAAGATATGACAAAGACTTATAAATAATTTAGATTCAGATATGAATGGAGAGAAACTGTTGTAACTTCATCATCAATCATCATTTGTTCACAGAGGCTCAGAAGGATGAGCTGAGTTATGAAGATCTTGTGAAGCTGCGTGTGGTAAGTGACCAACAACAGTAATATCTGTAAAGTCCAGTTTAACCAGTTTATAATGATCCACTGACACCACTGTTGGATATGTTTGAACAAGATAAAAGAAGAACTCTGTAAATTAACTCTGACATGAATAAAAAGTCAATAAAAATAAAGTGAGTAAAAATGTTTTTCTGTTTGTCTCTGCTCCAGGACCAGCTGGTGGTGAACTGTCGTGGTTACACTCAGGAAACTGCTCTGTCTCGAAGGGTCAAAGACTGGGAGGACAAGATCCGACCTGAACTGCTTCTGCAGGTAGAACACACTGGAAACCAGTTCGGTGGGGGGTGGGGGGTGGGGGGAGCAGAGCTGCAGAGATGTAAGCGTCACCTTTGTTTTTCAGGAAGAGCGTCAGGTGTTTGACATACATGATTACGGAGACAGGATCGTGGGAGCGCTGAGCGGCGTCGGTCACCGCAGACAGTTTTCATCCATCGTTCACGACCTGGATAATTTTGAAGCCTGCAAATATCTGCTGGCTTCACTGCAGCTGGTAAAAAACACGTCTGGGGGGTTTCAGTCAGAAAGTTCTGACGTGGAAACTGAAGGAAAAATAGAACGTATAGTATTCAGTCTAGATCCAGGTCAAAATAAATTCTGAGAACATTTAAAGCAGAGAAGAACCTTTTCTCTCTGATGGGTATAAATGACATCACTGTTTTGTGTCTGTGGTTCCTTCAGGCCAACGACTACACAGTGGAGATCGACAGCGTGGACGGTTTGGAGGAGAGTCTGGACTCGATGGGACTGACGCTGCTCAGCACTCACAGAGCTACAGACAGATTCAAAAGTCTGACGGCGACGACCTGAAGCGAGTTCACGCAGCGACACGGTTTCTTATCTCCACCTGTGTTTTATGGACGATTTAACTTCTTCACGTCAACTTACATGAAAACGACAACAACACTTTAGCGCCACATAATAAAATGATCATTTGTTATATCTATGATCCTTTTATTTATTCTCCGATTATTTTTTACTTACGTCTGTGGCACTAAAACATGTCAGGACCCATATCTGAATCATGATCAGCCTCTGTAAATGTTTCTCACATTAGAGAATATGGTTTTTGCCCCTCAAACACTTGATTTTCATGTTTGGAATAAAACAAAATCCATATTACATGTGTATATATTTTACATACCAGAGAAAAACCTGACTGATGAACCAGGAAACTTCTCTACACGAACCTCTTCTTTTAAATAAACTAATTTAGATTTTAAACGTCTGTTTTACAGGTCTCAGTGTTTCAGCCAGACTGGATTCAGTCACAGTAAAACGTTCTCAGTGTGTCAGCGTAAATATCTATTATTGATTAGTACTCATTGATCAGTGGTTTAACAGGAGATTTAATGGTGGTTTGACATTACACTAAACTTTGTCTCTAATGGTTTTAAATGAACTTTGTTTCCACGCAGAATTGAGGGTTTAAAGTCTTTGTTTAGAGTCTGACGTAGGTCTTGATGTGGTTCCTGACACTCTGTGTGATCTGCTCCTGGTTCTTTGTCCGGTTGTAATAATCCAAAAACAGCCCATCAGGACTGATCAAGTAGATCAGTGTGGTGTGATCCACGATGTAGTCTCCGTCCTCATCTTTGGGTCCGGCTCTGGCATACACCCTGTAGTCCCGCCCCGCGTGTCTCACCTCCTCGGATGTGCCCGTCAGTCCAACCATGCGGGGGTGAAAGTCTTTGATGTACTGGGCCAGAGCCGGCACGTCGTCCCTCTCTGGGTCCACAGTGATGAAGAGGGGCTGGACTGGCGGCAGCGAGGTGTCCCAGTCCAGAGTCGACACCACAGCACTGAGCTTTTCCAGCTCATCAGGGCAGATGTCGGGACAGTGCGTGAAGCCAAAGTACAGCAGCACCCAGCTGCCCGTGAAGTCCAGCTTGGTCCTTTTCTGCCCCCTGTGGACAGTATCAACACACAAACTGATATAGAGGCATAGGTCCAGGTGTCTGAGAGGTCAGGGGGTCCCTGGATCACTTAACATTTACTGCTCTGTACTGGTCTCTTCAGTTTTTCACTATTTCTTCTCTGGTGTCCTGACAAATCAACTTCCTAGTGGAGTAAATTTTAGAGCATGTTCTAAGTACTTCAGCTGGAGTACTGAGAGAAACGCAGCTAATTTGATGCCACATCAGTCAGTGTGTGAATTACCTGCTGATCTATTGGGTCTGAACTAATCACATAAACAGTTACTTTTTATTAAAGTCATATGAAATGTGTGCAGTAGTTAAACATCACTTCAGTACAGTGTCAACTCTTTCTGTACCTGTGGTCCACCAGGCTGAAGTTGCCCTGACCCAGCGCCACCTTCTGCAGCTGCTCCACACGCTGCTGACGTAGCTTCTGCTGCTTCTCCAAGTGCACAAACCACCACACGGCCATCAGACCCCCACCAAACAGAAGTGTCACCACCAACCGAGTCCTCAGCTTCAGCTTCGCTGCAGAACCAGACGAGCTCTGACCGCGAGAGAAGAAACACACCTGGGTCTGCTGAGGAAGACGAGCAGGAAGAGGACGTCCAAACTGACCGACGGCTTGACTCTGTGAGGACACAAACCCCTTCTGCACCTGATGAAGACTCCTGAGAAGTCTTCCTCTACACAGATTACCTGCAGCGCACCTCAGCCCCAACATCTGAAAGACAAACACAGAACACTGTGGTGGTGAGAAAAGCAGGTAAAATTCTGTTACAAATCCTGCACTGATGACCTTTAGAAAATAAGTCTGAATTTAAAGTCAAATTTTTTATTACAATTCATTAAAAACAAAGACGACTGGAGGAGCAAAAATATCTGAAGAAAAACACTAGCACTAACTTTATTTTGAATATGATGGGATTATAAGGGGTAATGTGTGTAATTTGTTATTTTCTCAAATGAAATTGATGATTTATCTGAATATCTAGTTTTATTCTGTGTAGTTAACCTATAAAAATCTAGTATTTGCAGCTCAGATGAATATAATACAGTAGAAAGGACAGTTTTTTCCTCTGAAATGTAGTAATGTGTTGGACAGAATTGAAGTAATTTGTATTTAACTGCAGGACTTTTGGAGACCGCAGTTGTAATACGTCTTCCCGCCACCAGCGGCAGCACCGAGCTGCAGGGCGCGTTATCCTGCGCCATCTTGGCGGTAACAATTAGAATAAATTCACCTGCGCCAATAAATCCTGTTTTCGTTACTTTAAACCCGCCTCACGGTGACATGACTCCCGCACAACTGTTTCCTGACACCTTCACCTGCTCTCAGGTACATTTATATCCGTATAATCCAACGGAATAATCACGTTTATTAACAGTGAAATCTTGAAGTAAGAACTTTCCTGTGAGAGCCGAACGGGACCGAGGAAACGTTACGTTCACTGACGATAAGTGTCAGACTAAAGACAGCAGCTCCGGCTATTAGCGGACTGTTGTGGTTCTTACAGCATGTACATCGTTCTCTTTATTAACTCACTGATAACCTGTTGGTGAAAGTTAAACTGTGCAGCGTTAGCATTCAGCTGGTTAAGTAGGAATCCTCCAGCCACCTTAAGCTGCAGCTTGAGGCTAACATTAGCTGACCAGGGATTAGCATTATGTGCTAACGGCTTTAGCTTCGTGCTAATGTCCAACCCGCGCTAAAATTTAGGCAGAAAATTAACTTTACTCACTTTCCAGTCTTCAAAGAGCAGAAACGTGAGATCAGGTCATCACACCGGACATGTCTCAGCCGGTTGTAAAACACATGAACTATGTTTACTTAAAACGAGCCTGAATTCACAGCAGCAGATTCGACTAGAACCGGAACCATTACAGTAAAAATATAAAGTCATTAGTTCATGTGTGCTGAGGGAAGATTATGAATCATATGATTCAGAAATGTGAGATTTCACTAATTTAACATTTTAAACGATGAAAAGCAGCAGATTCGTGAATTTTCCAGCTGTAAGACCGAAAGTTTCCACTAGAGGGAGGAATACATTTTACAGAAATAATCAAAATTATTTATTTATAATTTTTTTTAAGAAAGAGGCATCAAAAAGTGGAAAGTTACTTTATATTCTGTTTTTGACATTTTCTCTCATTTCTGAATTTGATCTTGTGTCTATGTCTATATCATCATTTATTTTTGGTTTAGATTAGTTTTATGTCTTTAGTTATTTTATTTCTTCACTGTGATGAAAACAGCCTCACACTCATCTGACGTCAGACACCAACATTTACATCAGGAGGCTTTTTAATAAGGGTTAATCCTTAAACTGAATACAGACTATAGTATAAAACACCTACATGTGCAGGGACTAGTGTCTTCGAAGCTGCTGCTCAGTGTTTGGTGTTTATAGGTTAAAGTTTCCCTGTTGTCATGGTAACTGTGTTTAACACCTTTTAAGCATCTTTAGGTGTATGAAACAGCAGATTATTTAATAATCCTACTGTGTTTAAACCTCGTGTGTGAATCTGGTTCACACTGAAACTTCACATCTTATGTAACTCGTGCAGAACAAAGTGAAGCTGTGAGTTTCTCTGGGCCTCGTCAGGAGCTCGATGAGTCTCTGTTGTTCTGTTTGAAGTCCTTACATAACCCACTGCAGCGCTGCACAGACGCCGTGCTGCTAAAATCCTGCACAGCGGTTCTAACACATCAGTCCATGGTTCAGTTTAGTTTCTCAGACCCGAACAGGGTGTTTCTGATCCAGATTTTTTTTTAGCAACAGTTTAGTGTGAAAGAAAACAAACATTTGAGAAGCTGAAGCAAGACTGAAGCTTTTTCCTTCAGATATTATAGTTAATTATGAAAAAGTTACTTATTATTGTTAATTAGTTGGTCGGTCACGTTCTAGTTATAGGAAATATCAGCGTGTACTCATAGTACCTGATATAAAAATACTGTTACTACAGCAGTGTGAGTGTCTGCAGGTTATTTCAGATAAATTCAGATTATACAATCATATAATAATTCAAAGTTTCTCTCTAAAGAAAAGGCCATATAAAATATAAACTTTTATTCATATAAAGCTGTTTAGATTATATCATGTTCATTTAAAGCAGACATTTCTGCTACATGAATTTTTTCTATTGATGAAATAAAAATGCTGATCTAACATCTGAAGAAAAACTCATTTCAAATTCAGAAATTTAAAGTGTGATTCTGATTGGTTGTTACCTGCAGGTGGGGTTTGACCTGATGGTTCTTCATTTATCCTGTTTCACTGAACCAGAACCAGCTCTCCGCTCGACCCGGATCAGGACCGGTCTGTCGTCGTTGTTGCTTCCTTCATGTGACCCACTGAGGATTCCTGTTGCCTAGCAACAACTAGACGTGCAAGCATCTCCATCAGCAACAGACCTGCAGAGTTTGTGTGTCACCTGGTGTGAAATAACACCTGAAACTCAACGTTCACTGTGTCTCTGCTGTTTGATGCAGCTGAAGTAACAACAAAAAATAAAATAAGAGTTTAAGTGATATTCTGATGTATTGTGGACCAAACTGTTCATCACAAATGAGTCGGTTATAAAGATGAAGGTTGAGTGTTAGGTGAGAGTCGGCTGGTCGTGGTCCTCACTGCAAAGGCTCAGTCCTCAGGCAGGAAATGGTTAATAAATGACGTCATGGGGCTGATTGTGTATTCACGTCATGGTGTGTGTGTGTGTGTGTGTGTGTGTGTGTGTGTGTGTGTGTGTGTGAGAGAGAGACGCAGTGACGTCGCTCTGCATCACGCTGAGAGCTGAGCTGATGCTCAGGAGCAAATATAGGACAAGAGGAGGAGGAGGAGGTCTGCAGCTAACGGGAGAGGAAGCAGAGCCACAGCAGCAGGTACGTGTTCATCCTGTGTGTGTCCACTGTGTCTGCAGCAGTGATGGAGGACAGAGAGAGTAGAAATTTTCTGTACGCTGGTTTCAGATGGGGGGGAGGGGGTGAAGGAAGGTCATTCAGAGGGGAGCAGAACTGGACTCAGCTGCTGGTTTTGGTTTAAAGGGAGAGTTCCGCATTTTTTAGGGGTCGTGTTGTCTGTGAGTCCAGCAGTTTCTGGAGCGACACAGGATGTGGTCCAGAGGATGAGGCTCTGACTCTGTGTCTGGTTTCTCATTTGTGATTCAGCGGCATCCAGCCGGAAACGTGTTAATGATTAGTTACCACGGTTCGTTGAGAGGGAACATGAACGTTTTATCAGCAGCTGCTGAGATGTTGGACTGTGATAAACTGAGGGGGACAGAGTGTTTCACTGTGAAACTGGACAAAACATTCTGAATGAGGTTCTGCAGCCTCCGTTCTCTCTGCTTTTCAGAGGTGATCATGATGTGTTTTGTGTCTGTGGTCATGTTTCACTGTGACGCAGCTGCGTCAGCTCGTGTTGATCAGCAGCCAAACCACTGACACCTGAACTCACCTGTTCACCTGTTTGACCTAACGCAGCATCGTCTGTGCCTCCTTCACAGTTTAAACCTCTGGACAAATGGGGCGGCTGTGGCTCAGGAGGTAGAGCAGTCGCCTGCCAATCGTAGGATCGATGGTTCGATTCCCGGCTCCCCCTGTCATATGTCGAAGTGTCCTTGGGCAAGATACTGAACCCCAAATTGCCCCCGGTGTGTCAGGTCAAGCTGCATAGCAGCTCTGCCATCGGTGTGTGAATGTGTGTGAGCGTGTGTGTGAATGGGTGAATGAGAAGCAGTGTAAAGCGCTTTGAGTACCAGCCTAGGTAGAGAAGCGCTATATAAGTGCAGACCATTTACCATTTAGGTGGAGGTGGAGGCAGCACAACTCAAAGCAATGGTTAAATGGATCAGTTCCCTGGTTCTTATGGTAGAGGAGTAAGAAAACCAGTACAAAGACCGTTTGGTGCATTCACTGTCCACAGATCTCCTGGGAAAATCATCACTTTAATCTTTTAGCAGAAGTTTGAACGGTCTTTGTAGGATCCAGTATCGGTGCTGCTCTGGTGATGTCGCAGTTCTCTCTCTGACAGCTCCCCCCTCCCCCCCTCTGCTCCTCCCCCCTCCTCCCCTCCAGTCTCTCTCTCTCTCTGCTCCAGAAGGATGAAGGGGCTGCAGCGGCTCTCTCTGCCCGGAGCGTGAGGAGCCTTCCAGGGCTCTGTCTGCCTCATCCTCCCCCTTCCTCGCCCCCTCTGTCTGCGGTGCGCTGATCCTGCCTCACCCCCTGTGTCTCTCTGCGGCAGCTTCTCTTCCTCCCACATCAGCTGAAAACATGGACGGGCTCCGGTTGCCGCCCGTCATCGAGGAGGTCCTTGACTCATCCGGTCAGTGTCAGTCTGTGACTCTGCAGACTCTGAGTCTCTCTGTTCAGTTCAAACTGACTGTTCTGGTTGATTCTACCTGTCCTGGGTGTAATTGAGGTGTTGTTTCACAATAAAAGCCTCCCAGGGAATTAAATGTGTCCTGTGCAGGACAATTAGTGGATTTAAGACTGAAGAGCTGAACATTAATTAAAGACTTTTAAAACAGTATAAAGGAAATGAATTAATCTCATTTGATAATTGTAATTAAAAATAAAGAAACAACATTTTAAAAGTAGTAAATGCAGAGAAAACATGGACAAAAGAGTCAAGTTTCAGAGACGAGACCAGATCTTAAATTCATTAAAAACAGCTGCAAATATTCAGATCATCAGCAGATTTAATAAAATCTCATTGTACAAAATGAAGAGTTCAAGAGGAGCAGGAACAGCTTAAATGAATTAAATTTAAATGAACAGCTTCTGTCTGACACTCATCAGGTTTCTGTGTTTGTCCGTCTGAGACCAAGTTTCATTGTCTCTTATTTATTATCCACTGGTGGAAAGTTACTCAGTTTACTTTTTCTGTAAACTTTCTTTAACTCCACTACAGTTTCTTCAGGTCAGTTACTGAATAATAGAACTATTTTTATTATTTATTGATCACTGTGTGAAATGAACAAGGGACAGGTAAAGTAAAGATTCAGTTTACTACATTCAAAACCTATGATCATCAGAACAGCGTAAAATAACACATTCATTCATTTATAATACTGATAACATCAATCTGCATGAAGAGATATTAAATCTGTTTTTGATGCACAGCAGGTCTCTGACTTCAAACTACAGACAACATGAAACAAGAATGAAATGATCAGCAGCCTGTATAGAATTTAATATAATGTTCAGGACAGGTGTTTATTTGTCCTCGTTCGTGGAACCTGCTCTCAGTACGACGTTTCCACCGTTGTTCCTCATAAAGTGTGAAGCCAACATATTTCTCCACCTTCATGTTGTAAATCTGTTTCACCACTAGATGGAGTCACAGAGTTTATTCTTCTTCCTCACAGCTTCTGTCACATTTTAAGGTTCATGAAATTCATTACTTTCCTCTTCTGTCCTGTGGGTGTAGACGAGCTGTGTGAACTGAAGGTGGAGAAGCCGATCATGTTGGCAGACACTCTGACGGCCAAAGAGAGGGAGTCCCTGGAGGAGATCTATGACAGGGAGGAGACGCTGGGAGACGGAGAGAAAGGACAGCAGGAGGAGGAGAAGGAGGTGAAGGAGGAGAAGGAGGACGAAGAAGAGGAAGGAGGAGGAGGACCTGTGAAGGATGAAGAGGTGGAGGAGCTGAGAGCTCAGGTGCTGCAGCTGCTGCTGGAGCTGGACGAGACCAGAGAGGTTTCCCAGCGACACGAGGAGAGTTTCATGGAGCTGCAGGGTCAGAGCACGTTTGTAGAAACACGTGTGAAGTTAAAACTGACAGGAAGGCAGCGAAAAGTGCCAACAGAAGCTTAGGAAACGTATTTCACATAAATTAATGCAAACTGTTGTTGTGTTTGTTGCTCTCAGGTCTGTTAGAAGAAGAGCGACTGGCGAGCGCCAACCAGGCCGAGACTTTCACCAGACAGATCCAGAAACTACAGGGTACTCTCACATTCTAGTACTGACACAGAAATGAGTCCGATTATCAGAGTCGAAGGATCAGGATCAGGATCAGTAAATCTAAACGTTTCCTCCATGATGTCGTCACTTGGAACATTTTCCTTTCTGACTTGGTTTTACGCTCAGTTAGTGAAGCTGTGTTCACAAAACCTACACAGATAACCTCTTAATAATGTGTTTTCCAAAACTGTTCTTTACTTGCCGAACTTTCTGTAATAACTTTGTTATTGTACTTTAGTCTGTAAAAAGTAAAACATCCATGTTTTTTAAGATTTGTTAAAAAAGTTTTATCCTCAAAACTTTCTCACGTTCCACCAAACATTCTTTCTCTGAAACATGTTTCCACTGTACAGAACTGTCCTCACTTCTTCAGAGTGTATTTACTTTCTAAGAATGTAATTTGGATTCCTCCTGTCTCCTTCAGCCCAGCTCCGCTCAGTCCAGGAGGAGATGGACATTCTGGAGGAGGAGAAAGAGAGCGAGCTCACCGAGGTGCAGGAGGAGCTTCGCTCGGCTCAGGAGGAGGTGCTGGAGCTGCAGCAGGCGGCCGAGGAGGCGGCGGCTGAGAGGGAGAACGACATCGCCTCGCTGCAGGAGGAGCTTTGTCGGCTGAGGGCGGAGCTGCAGCGTCTCCACGCCACGGCGCAGGAGTACGAGCTGGAGATCACCACGCTGAGAGCCGAGATCAGCATGAAGAGCCAGAATGCCGAGGCTCACAGACACGGTACGCAGAACTCACCTCACTCATATTAGACTGGACCTGTGTAGAAGTAGTAGATTTAAAGGACCAGTTCCATATTTCTAATTGGGAGGTGAGGTCTGTTTAATGTGAAGCAGGTAGAAATGAGCAGACATGCTGACACAGTTTGATCCCACTGCTGATTTTTCTACCATCTGACAGAGAAATGAAAAATGCTTTGTTCCAACACGTGTTTGTTTCTCCTCATTATTTACCTGCTAAACAAATTGAGTCAGACTCTCAAAGGCTGAATCAGCTTTTTAACACATCCATCTTTTCAGTCGTGCTGTAATGAATCGCAGGCACAAAAAGAGTCGCAGTGTCTGTGCACTCGTTACTTAAAGGGAAAAAGTTCAGACGTCACCTCATTGGTTGAAAAGTGATGGGGGGTTTTCACTTCCTGGTCGTGTTGTTGCTGATGTTTGTGTGTCCAGGTGAAGTGAGTCAGCTGAAGGAGGAGCTCGTCTCTCTCACAGACCAACGTCAGGTTCTGACCAACAACAACAAAGAGGTCAGCAACAAAGTGGAGCAACTGCAGCAGCAACGAGACGTGTAAGTGGTCCAACCAGCTGTCAATCAAGTTTTATTTATACATCACACAACAGCCATTTTAAACCCATCAGCTGGAGTTCAGGCATCAGCTCACCTGTGTGTTAGTAAGAATGAGGCCCAGTCCCACATCAAACGTTTTAATCCCGAGTTTCCCCTCGAGACGCAGGATGAAAAGATGTGAAAATGTGGAAATGCCCAAATCATCTTTAACTCGAGTCGTCATGACATTAGTTAGCTGCTGTCATACATTTTCAGTTCGTGCATCATTTTCTGCATAGAACACATCTAGTTTGTATGTGATCAGTAAATGTATTTAACCTCCACACTCAAAACCTGCTTTAAAATATGAACTCTGTAAATGTTCGTGAACCTGGATGTGATCATCTGACGTCTCTTTTCTCCTCTTCAACAGGCGTGATGACGTGTACCTGGCAGTCAGAGAGGATTGCGACACCGTGCGTGTGCAGGACGAGCAGGTCAAGACCGACTCGTACATCACTTTGTCTCAGTCTGTTCCTGACCATCAGGACCCACCCCCAGCAGATCTGGACTTGTCTTCGGTCCAGGAGATCAGCACCCTGAAGGTTCAGCTGAGAGAAGCTGAAGAGACGGCTCAGAGAGTTCAGAGAGAGGTAGGTCTCTCTCTTTAACTTTAAACTCTGTGAGGACCCCGAGGTCAAACTGAACTAGAGGAGACTCAGACGGACCTCTGCATCACCTTTGTCTGGGCCAAAAGCTGGAACCAGGACATAACTCTCTGTACCAGCAGAGAGTTATGTTCTCAAAGGGAGAGAGAAGAAGGCTGAGAACTGTGGACAGAGCAGAACCTTGTAGTGTCACCTCAGACAGTTTAGAGCTGCTTCTAATTGAGAAGAGTGCAGTGACTGTCTAAGCTGAGCAGTCACAGTGGTTTGTCTCTGCCATCGGTTCAACATGCTGAATCATGTTGGAGAAGTGGTCAGACTGGTGCAGATGGTGCTGAACAAACTGCAAAATTTAGCCTAACAGACGCTCAATAATGGCCCCACATCAGCCAGCTGTCAGCTTGGAGCGTCACTACCCTGATCTGTGTTCAACAAAATGTAATTAGCGATTTAAAGAACAGAGTATGTATACACCAAGTTAAATTAACTTTAAATTGAACACAATGCCAAACAACACTGCACGACTTTCGCCTTCACTGGGGAACAAGCTTTAGATCTGAGTTAACGTGGTTTACTGTAGCACAGGACATGTCCACACTGACACTTTCTTTTGGCTTTTTATGGTAATGAGGTGAGTTAATTTTGTAACTCGTGCAGCGTTACAGGTGATCCCCAGACATGTGAAACTTCTTATTCTAACAGTGATCACCTAACTGTGCTGCAGTTACAGACTGAATGGGTAAAAATAAACTTGTCAGTGTCTGTAATGACGACACTCTTTCTAAATATAACAAACTTTACAACACTATACATCTTCAAAGTACAACTGCAGTAAGACCTGGTGGAGGATTATTTGTAATGTTTGTGTCTTGCTGTCAGTGCGATGGTCTGAAGGACGAGTTGGAGGAGCTGCAGCAGCTCTACGACAGCAGTCAGCAGGAGCGATCGGCGCTCGAGCAGGAACTGCAGCGCTGCAAGGCCGAGCTCCGGAATCTGTTGGGCAGGAAGTCAAAGGTGAGAGGTCAAAGGTTGAAGACTGAAGTGCATTGGAGAGTTGGGGAGTCTAACCTTCTAGTTTCATGTTCATGGTCCCTGACTTTTAGCACACCTGAAACTCTTCTTCTGCTTAGAAACTGGAGTGTGATTGAAACTTTAATAATCGACTTGCAGCTTTTGGAGCTAAGGGATGTAAAGAAGAGCTGAAATTATATGGTAATGGTTCAACATAAGTAGAGTTTAGTATCCACATGGAAGAATCTCTCCTAACACACTACAACCCAAATGATCCATGCTCTCTTCATGATGTCTGTCTGTCTGTCTGCTCTGTGTGCATGTGGGTTGATAAAAGCTCTGGATGCTTCATTGGTCAATTTGTTTTCTGGTTTTCAGTAAATGTTTGCAGCTCTGCTCATGTAGCTGGTTTTTGAGCCTGTTGTTGTGAGCTTCTCAACTTGTTTCCGTCAAAGCTTTGGTCATCTGTCTGTTTCTACCCCTGCTAATGCGACAGACCCCCTCCTCAGTCCAGCCTTCTGGAAGGGCTATTTATCAAAGAAGTACATACTTATTCCTACTGACAGTTGGGATTAATCTGATTGGAACATTTGCTCAAAGACAGTACAGTTTAAATAACACAGATTTGGTTCCGTTTGACGTCACTGCTCTCCAAAGGTGTGGACTAGTCAGAACTTCAACTAGTCAACATCGACGCAGCTTCAGCTTTAAGATCAGTGTCTCACCAAGTCCTGAGACTAAACAACATAAAACCCTTCCCTGTCCCAGGTCAGAGGTGTCTATAGCTACTCTTGATTTGACTTTTGACTAGAGGATTTAACTTAGGCCCACCCTCTCTTAATTTGCGAGGTGTGTCTTGACTTTAAACTTGAGTAACTTGACCAAGACCTCTGCTTGTGCAAGACTGAACTTAAACTTCAGCACTCAGGACTAGATGTTTGCCTGAGACTTTCCTCACTTCAGACTTTAAAACTAGATGTGGCACTAGAGTTGAAACTTTAATGTCAAAGCTTCCAACTAAACATGAGATTTGATTTTCTTGACTTGGACGTAGGACATCGGTATCAGTTGTTTTTCCGAAGTTTTGTGTGGCTTGACCGGCTTGAGTTGGAGCTTGATTTGGAACTTGAGTGAAAACAAGAAACTAGACCTGCGACTTGCATTTCTGTGACCCATCTTGGGATTTGATTTTCTAGAATTGAGACCAGACTGTTGTAATTTGGGATTTTACTTGGGACTTGCCTGAGTTGGAGACTAGACTTGGGCTCAGCTTGAAGCTTAAAATTTCTCTAGTGAGCCTTGGTTTGCCTTTCTAAACTTGGGCCTTGCCTCTCACAGACTTTCTTTTTTTGTGACCTCTGCTCCTCTCATCCTGTCATCCTCCTACACTTTCGTTAGCCTAAGAGTTAAATCTTTAACCCAGCTGCTGATGCTCTTGAGTGTCAGCAGAGATCTTTAAACGACAAGATGCAGATGTTTTGAACTTTTCTCTTACTGTTGCTAAAGCTCCTCATCTTGTCTTTAACCATCTTTGGTGTTGTTCTCATTGCTTCGTCCCTCTACATCTCATCTGATCATCTTCACTTTTTTTTCATATAAATGTTACTCAAACTTGATCAAATTCTATGTAAATTTGATGGTTTTTGATGCTCTACACACCTGCCTATCAACCTGCTTCTGTTTTCTGTCCATTGTTTTATGCCTTTTATATCAAATCACTTGTTTCTGTTTGCTCCTTGCTTGTTCTCCCTCACACCTCCTGATCTTCTTATTATTATTTTATGGCTTTATTTTCGCTTACACACTCCTCTCTCCAACTTCCCCCACACTCCTTCCTTTTGTCTTCTTCCCAGAACTGCACTCGTCCGTCTGAGCCCCCTGTCCTCTCCATCCCCTTCATAGGAATGATTGTAATAGTGGCCTTGATTTGGTGCTGGTGGGAGGAGCTGGCGTCCTAGAGAGGACCAGGTATGGTTTGAATCCTGAACTGTTTCTGTACCAGCCTAGTCCTCTTTCTTTTTTTGTGGACCCATGCCTACGTTTCTTGTGACATCAGTGAAACTGTAAGAAAGACCAAGTGGAACCTCCTCCTTGTTCATAACCTATAAAGGGGGCAACTCATTGGTCTTTAGTGACACTAAAGGTTTCACAGGGTACCGTTTTAAAAACACTCAACATTTAGCTCAGGGTTTCTTGGTTTGCCAGCTAGCACGAGGATCTTTGTGTTACTGTGTTTGGGAGGAGGTCTATTGTTACCAAATTGCAACGAGTGATGGGATCTGCTTACAGAACTAAGTCCAGTTCATGCTTTCTGCATCTACATGGTCAATAAGGTATGTGTGACAGACATTTTGTCATCTGCCCAGATCTACAAGACTTCAGGCAGATTCTGGGCATTCCTCCACATGCAGCCAAGAAACATTTCTCCAGCCTCCAACTTTCAGTCAGAATTAGAGATAATTTTCACATACTCTTAACAGAACACCATAACAGTAAGGTTTTCTTTTTCTAGGCTAACCAAGACTTTAGCATCAGCCTGGTTCTCTCAATAAAAAGCCAATGGGGGTTTTTACTGGATTTTGGATTATTGCAGAAATTAAGTTCTGTGTGATACAAAAGTTTATGAAACTTACACAGCTTGTTCAGCAAGATAATTGTCACTAATGAACACCACTTTAATCGCATTTGAAGCCTAATAATGATCACCAGAAGCAAAAAGCTATTCTTAGGCATTAAGCAAGATAGATTTAGCATGGTGCGTCTTCTATACAAGCATTTAATTTTAGTTTGACCTGATCTATAAAGGATCATGGCTGTGCAACCGCCTTTTTAGACCTAAAGGCTTCAGTGAAGTCCCTACTTTAGAATTTTATGTCATAGAAAAAATTGTGAAAATCTGTTGACCTGCTGTTGACCAGACTTTCTGACAGACATCAAATGAAAAACATTAAAATAAACTCTGGGACGATGGAAGTGAAGGTGCTAAAGTGAAAAAAATTAACTAATGTCTGGGTTTTAGGACTCGGTGACTACTGTGACTAGTTACTCTGTCGTGTTGTGGAAAAGCAGATAAAGCTTTTTGTGGATTGTGGTAATGGTGGGATGGTGATTTTTGGAAATACAGAATTTAAGAAAATGAGTGAAAGGGCCATAGTAGCATCACTTTAATGCTCTTCTTTCTCTGCAGACTGGCACTGAAGGCTGGAACCTGGTTGTGGCAGCAGTTGCTATGGCAGCCATCATAGTTCTGGTCGTCCCCAGCTTCACCAGGGCCTGAGAGCTACAGGAAATGACCCCACTGGAAACTCTGGGATTGAGGGATTGCCGTCACCCATCCAGCGCTGCCCTCATACATGTTGCTGTCCTGATGTCGGCTTGTTGCATCACTGTGTTTATTGTGACCGCACCGCCAAAACCTGGAGGCCACAGACGTCAGTGAGTGCTGGAGGCAAAAGCAATAAGTTGAATTCACAGTCGTCATAAAGGCTTTTAACTCTTCCTGTAGGTCGTCGTTGTACACTAAGTCAACAGGTTGATTTAATGTGCTTCAAACATCTTCCACCATGACTGAAAAGTTTAACTGAGTAATATTTTTGTTCTAAGGTTAGAAAATAATCATATATCGACCAATGTAAACTGATGTTCACCTCAAACATGTCAGAAATCATATTGTTCATTGATGCTGGTGGAAGATGCATTAAGATCCTTTTACTTTTTTTTTTTTCTTTTAGTACAGAATTATCATAATTAAATATATATATCATATTATTAAATTAATACTGATGCATTCATCTAGCATTTTACTGTTGTAGCAGGTGGAGGTCGAGCTGTTAGTTAAATGCTGCGTAATCTATAAAAAAATGCCTTTTATTTAAATTGTTTGTTCTGCATGAAAACCAACAGACGAATTTAAGTAAAAAGTACGGTATTTCCCCCTGAAATATAATTGAGCAGAAGTAAAACGTAGCATTATATAGAATATGAAGATGTAAAAAACTGAGCTGTTATTACACACAATAAAAATATCAGGAACATTTGTGTTTATGAACAAAAAGCTGACTCACATTTTAGTTTCATCACAGCAGGTGTCTGACAATCATCAAATATACTTACTGACAACAATAAATTTGTTAGAGCTGCAACTAACAATGAGTTTTAGTATTAATCATTAAAGTTTTTGGATTATAAAATGTCAAAATAATGTTTTTCAAGTGGCTTAAAAGTCCAAAAAACAGCAGATGTTCCATTTATTAAGCTATTATTCAGACAATAGCAGACAGTTAAACAGTTACTCATAATTAGAAAAGTAATCCCAAGTTATGTTTTTGAATAGTTTCAGTACTAAAATTCTTTGCCTTGTTTTTCCAAAATCCATTAAAAGTATATTTTGCACTTGCTGAGTTTCACTGATGATGGAGAAAATGGTAGCAGATCAGATTTACTGTAGTGTTTTCAATACATAATCAGCCTGATTCACTCCTGCTTAATGCTGTATGCGTATCACCTCATCGTGTTTGTCCAAAAACGATCATTTATTTACAAAATTTTGTAGCATAATGGATAAAAAAAACCCCGCAGATTTAAGAAATTTTCAATGTATATATCAATTAAAAATGTCTATTTGTATGTTTATAGTGCAACAAAAGAGAAAGTCTACAGAAATGAAAAACACTTTAAAAAAACAACAACTTAAAAATATATTGTTTGGTAATTTCTGTGAGAAAGTATTTTTGCCGACTGATTTCACTGTGCCAGTTTTAAGCTTAAATTTCCACAGTTTTTGCACAGTAGGGTGTAACAATTAGTTTATATGATTTCAGGGACAGGTGTTTCTCATTACTGTTTATTTTAGTAAACAATTAAGAGTGAATAAAGTATGTAGAACCTATGTTATGCTTCCGTTACTAGAAATGTAAAGGGGACCAAGAACGGAGCCTTGTGGGACATCAGTCGTAAAGTAAAGTGAGGGTAAGTACAGCAGCAACTGTAGCCACAAAATGTAAGGCCATATTAAATTTTATTTAGTTTCTTAACATTTTCATCTTCAGGAGAACAGATAGATATACAAGGATTGTATAAAAATTCAGTTTTATTGAGAAATCTAGATCTTACCATATATAATTAGTCGGGTATCTTTACTTAGATAAAGGTCCAAAGATAAAGAAAAGAGAAATGGAGAGAGGTCGATAATTTATGTAACTTATGTAAATATTAAAATGAAAGTGGACTTAGAATAGAGCCTTGTTGTACCTTTACTTTTGGTTTCTTGATTTGGAGTCATTAAACAACAAATACCTTTGTTTTAATCAATTACAGTCCTAAAGCCATTTAACAGTGATACTGTGTCTAGTCATAAAATTAACTTCTTGTCTGTTGAGAATGGGGGGTGGGGGGGATAGACAAATACCAGGGCTGTAGAGATCAGTGTTGATCAGATTTTAAACTCCACTTAATCAAACTCGAAGAAGTCTCTAATCTTTATTTTCTGTGACGGGTCCGAATGAAGTTTTTTTTTATTCTGATTTTATAGCTTTTAATTTTGTATGTATTTTTATTAAGGATGATAAATCCTCATCCTCTCTTTTGCACTGACATGTTTTATCAAATAATCCTAAAAAACATAATCACTTATTTAACTTCTAACCTTATGTTTAAATCTGTCTTGATTCATGCTTATATTACCAAATAATCAGTAGCTTCAAAGTAACAGACATTCCAGTTTGTTTACATCAAAAATCACTGATAAAGTTCAAAGAATGAACAGAATCCTCCCTGTCACCTTGTATGAGGATCTACAACACTGTACTGCATGATAAAAGACACAACTGTGAATAAATGTGTACACAACAAAAGTGGCATTAACATATCAAAAAATAAAATATGTAGGAATTAAAATGAAGTCCTGAGAATTTTTTTTGTAGTATTTGACGATTATTGTTAACCTTATTAAATGATGTAATATTAACTGTCTCCGTATTGTTCTAAATTAATAAATAGCATGTGTTGTTTTTGCATGACAATTAGACATGTACTTATTACTAAAGGGCAAGAAGACAAATAGTTTGGCAAGGTAGAAAAAAAAGTTAATCAAATAAAATAAAATATTTCACTTACTAAATCAGGTGATGTGGTAGAAAGTGTTGTGAAGAATATTTGATTTACAGACTATACCATGATTCCAATTGAATCTCCTAAACTAAGAAAGTTAATGATTTCACTTCCTATCTCATAATTGTGATTTAAAATCTAGTAATTCTGACATATTTAAACACATACATATCTCATACGTTTATCTCCTTTGGTTGTTTTATATCTGACTAAAATTTAATCTATTTCGTTTTTGTGGTGTATCTGGGCTTCAGTAGACTCTCCAGCTTGATGTAGCTTTTACTGATGTGTCTTTATATGTCAAACTGAACCTAACACCGACGAGAAACATCAGTGTTGTCATGAAAATGTGAATGTAAGCATAAAAAGTTATAGAATTTTGGTAGAAAGTCTGTTTTTTGTTGTTTCTATATGCCAGTAAGAATAATTTTCCTGGAAGCTGCATGCAAATGTTACTGTACTTTCTTTCTTTAATTCTAATGGTTTTTACTGTACATGGTTGGTGCTGGTTTTAAAGAAAGAAATCTTTCATTTAGCTGATTAAACTGTCATTAAGAGCTTTTACCAAATGTTTGCAAAGTGATGCAGTAGGAAACAGAGTCTGAGGATGGACTGATTATTGGTTTATTGATAATCTGAGTTAGTGTTACGAATACGGCTGACCGAGCACACATTTTCATGCAAAATAGAAATAAAATGGTAAAATGGTTCACCTTTTTATGTTTTATTTTATTCATTATTTCTTTTGGACTTTACAGCGGCTTTTTGTAACTAGTAGCTGACACTTGGCATTGCACTGAATTGGATTTGTTGCACCAGAAAACCACATCACTCCATCCTCAGTAGTGTAAAGACAAATGTTAGCAAACTGTAGACAGCTTAGTGTTGCATGTTGGATTTGGTGAATTTGCATGAAAATAGATGAGTAGATTTAGATTCACCTTTAGAATAAGACAACGTTTGGTGAATATGTCAGTGGTAGCATGAGCGCTGTAATCCAATTCTTCCATTACTTACTTTAGACTGTTTATTTTGAAAACATGTTCTTTCCCAGAATCAGATGTTTCAGTTCAGCAGGTTTCATCCAGGACGTGTTTAGCCTAGCTTAGCACAACGACTGGACACGGGGAAACTGTATAAAACAACTTCAGGTTTCTTTGACTTACATGTTGTGGGCGGCTGGTGTGCAGTCAGTGAACAGCGCTACGTTAGCCAGCTGCATTATTGTTATTTACCATTGTACTAGCCGTCTGTAGCTACACAAAGTTCAATCAGATTTTTTTATCTTCATAGCTTATTGGTGTTATACCAAAAGTGTTTAGTTTAGCTAGGCACAGACATTTATGTAGCCAGTCTGAATAAATACAGTATCTAAGCTTTATTAAAATAAATAAAAACCTCTGTAGTAATTTACATGGTTATTTTTTTTACTGAAAATATGCAGAAATTATTAATAAGTATATCTGCCATATCTGATTTCACGATAGTCATTCATAGCTTTAACATGTTTAGCCTAGCTTAGCACAAAAGCTCCCAGTCTTCCAGCAGGTAGAAAAGCCTAGCCTAGCCTAACCTAAACACATGGACCTTCCAACATCTCCAAGTTTGTCTGATTTTCATGTTAAACTGTAAGAAAGAGACACAGTTCCCTTTGCCTCCTGTCGAGATATGTCCTGGATACAGAAATCCCCCTGAAAGATCTGACTTTAGAGAAGAACAATAGGGAACAAGATGAATTCACGTCAGACTGTTTAAATCTTCAGATATCTCCTGAGATCATTTCTGTCTGTTGGCTGTGACACTGTGTTAGTTACTGTCAGGTATCAGGTGACGCTGCTTTTATTGAAACTTGGGTTCGACACGTCATCATCTGGCTTCTGTTTGTCGTCTTGACTTCTCTAACTGACTGAAGTTTATTATCAGTGTGTTTGTCTTAGATTGTATTTTTATGTGATGACTTTGTTAAATGGACCTGTACATTTTGTAAATGAACTGACAAATAAAAAGCAGTTTATCTTGTCTTTAATATGCATTTACTTATAATTTTATTAATCTATAGTAATACTGCGCTGCTTTGTTATGCAACCATGTGAGGTCAGAGTATTTTCCAGAGTGTTTGTTATATTCTTCTATGATAAAATGCAGAATGTCATGTTATTGTATGTTATATAATGTTAGGTTACCAGATGTTATGTAACTATCATACGTCAAGACATATAATGTGATCTTTATCACTACACATCATGCTAACCACATAAAGTGATGATAAATTATATTATACTGTGTGATTGTGTCTAATATTAGTTACGGTCATGTTACATTACGTGTTGTGTTAACCAACAATACACTATTCTACCACATGATTTTCTGTTAGCCTCATATATCCCTCTTTATACAAAACTACCTGGTTATTACTTTAGTATTTATGATATTACTCTATTACATAGTTTTGTCTACTTGTTTTCCAGGGATCTCGGTCCCCCCCCCCGCTGCTGATTGACTGGACACACCTGAACCAGGTAATCAGAAGCTGTAAGTGTGGGGATGGTAAAGGGCCAGCTGTGACTAACCCTGTTCCTCCAGAACCACAGCCTTTATTGTAATTCATTATGGTTATTAATATTACCAGGGTCCATGAGTCAGAGGAGCAGAGGCTTTTAACCACACGCTGTATTTGAACCCTGTGAGAGCATCGTGAGTGAATCACTGGAACTCCACATTAAATTTAGTTTGTCTCTATATTTACCGTCAGATCTGTGGCCGAGAGCTTTTTACTCCGATGATGACAGAAATCTGAGATTACCCGGCTGAGGGTGCAATGGAGATATTTCAGACCTAGTGTGTCTCTCTATGATTTTATAGTACATCTATGAATGGAGCAGTTGTTTTTCTGCTGATTGGATCATTTTCAGCTCCAATTAAAATATTGTATGATGTTCCACTTCGCTGACAATTTCCTTAAAATAACAAAAATATATCTGAATAAAAGAGAAAAGCAAAAATGAATCTAAAGTTTAAATATTCATTCAGCTCCTCCTATGATAAGTAAATGTATAATCATCAGGATTCAGTTTCATCATCGGTTTAAAATGTTACATTAAAAAGTTTATTTTACATTTTCACTTTATTTGTAAAAAACGCTAGGATGTGATTGGCTGCCTGCTGATGACGACATGTTTTCTCCTCTGACCAGTTCATGAGCAGCTTTTTACAAACGGCCCCCGGTGCCTGTCTCCGGTTTGGAGCCTCTAAAAATACCCGGAGGTGTCACCGTGGCTGCGGAGCCCCAGGTCCAGTGGTGGTGGGGGTCTGGGCCGTCCCCGCCCCGCGGCCCCGCCGCCGCCCAATGAGCTGCGGGCTCCGGGTCCCCGTCGGATTAGTGGATGCCCGGGCCGCAGTTGTATATGGTCATGGCAGGGGCATTCCTGGGAGTCCAGCTGAGTGACGCCGAGCTTTTTAAACCTCCGATCCACTTCTCCTCCACCCGCAGTCCCAGCTCTCTCCAGGCCGCCGCCTGCGCGTCAGGACCCGGACCTACTACCGAGTCCGTCCGGAGAAAAAAACCACTCCTTCTTTTCTACTTGTGCTTTCTTTTGGCTTTGTTGTGCATTTTTCCGCTCATGTCTCCTCCAGCAGGCTGGATTAGCTGATTAACTGATTCTGGATTCGCTCTGTGACCGGAGCGCAGACTTCACTGAAGTGTGTCACTCCCAGCAGGCTTGGCACTGCCCCTCCAGCTCCACTTCTCCTTCGTCTTTTCTCTTTTTTCTGACTTTTCTTCTCTTCCCACTCGGCTTTGTGCTATAAAAAGGGGGCACCATGATGAACAACAGCGGCTACTCGGAGCCGCAGCTGCTGCCTCCACACTTCTACCAGAGCACCGCGGACATCGGCGAGGAGGAGGAGGAGGAGATGCCCGCCACGGAGAAGGACCTGGCCGAGGACGCGCCCTGGAAGAAGATCCAACAGAACACGTTCACCAGGTGGTGCAACGAGCACCTGAAGGTCTTTAACAAGCGCATCAACGACCTCCAGAAGGACCTGAGCGACGGGCTGAAGCTGATCGGGCTGCTCGAGGTGCTGAGCCAGAAGAAGATGTACAGAAAGTACCACAGCAGACCCAACTTCAGACAGATGAAGCTGGAGAATGTTTCTGTGGCGCTGGAGTTCCTGGAGAGAGAACACATCAAACTGGTCTCCATCGGTAAGTGGCTAACGTACATGTTTGGAGAGCTTTTACGCAACGTTTACGCGCAGAGAAACTGTTTGTCCTACAACATCTGACGCTGTTAACACCCCTGATTGTTCACGTCTGATCAAAGGTCTGGAAGGACTGGAAAGCTGGTGGTCTGTGTTTGGTCTCAGGTGTGAACAGTTTTTTCTGACATCAGATTTTAAGTTTCATCATCATAATTCTAGTAAAAAATCTTTAGTGGTTTTAATATTACATCTAATGAGTAAAAATAAATTAAAATCTCCAGGTTCCTTTTCACTTTAATTTGAGACTTAAACATTCCATTTAATCCCCCCTCCCCTCATACTTACCGTGTCCCTCAGCATCACTGAATTAGCACTTAAAGGTGGAACTCCAGGTACGAACTGTACTTTTAACACATGAATTAAATCTCACTTTACTGTTTTATTTTTTCTTTAATTTTTTACCAATAGAAAAAAACTTTTTATCAAATAACAAATGTTTGGTATCACGTATAAAACTCCTTTAATCCCTCTAACGTCCAGTCTTTAATAAAGAGAAAAATAAAGTCTTTCATCATCATCACTGACTTCACTTTCTGCTCTTTAGTGACATCGGTGGTTTTGAACCTTACAGGTTTTATTTCTGTGAAACGTCAGAGAAAAGTTTAATTTCCTAGTTTGTGGTGTTATGGTGCCGCTGACGTGTTGTTGACAGTGTGTGTGCAGGATGAGTCCTGTGGTTTGGTCACAAGCTGACCGCTCGTGTTAGTGGTTCTGGGTGGATGAGGGGAGACGAGGTGGATCCTTACAGAAGGGTGTTTTACATTTAGCTTCTTTAAAGTAGTCACCTTTCGTTCACTGCCAAACGCTGGGGGAGACGAGCTGGTTAAGTGTGACCTCACAAGTCTCCAGCAAAGCCCCCCCCACACCTGATGGTCTTTATCAGACAGTGAACTGGAAACCACCTCGATCTGATGAGAAAACACCACGAGTGTGCTAAAAGCCGCTTCATACAATCTGAAATCTAATAAAATATAAAACGTATTAAACATACACGATTCCACATCTGTCATCATTTCAGTAAAAGGCTGAAAAAATAAGGAAGAAATACTGAAGAAGTGTTTCTGAACTACAGTATTTATTTCTACAGTTTTATTTTACTGTAAATTTACAGCAAGCCAGAAATCACTTATACTAAATACAGTGTTACTCCAAATATTTCTTACTAAAGGCTTTTGTAGTAAATAGTTATACTGTAAATCTAAAATTACAATAATTATACATTTAAGCAATTTCTACTCTTGGCTGCAAGTTTTTAATTTTACAAGATTCAGGATAAGTTTTACTGTGAATATGCAGCAGATTTAAAAACACTTAAGTCACAGTTTACAGTACATTTAGTATTTACAGTGATTCTGCTGTAAATGTGAATTTAAACTTTGAAATTTATCTTACAGCGATTGTTTACATCCAATCCTGTAAAACGTTTCTACTGTAAATCTCAAACGTTCTAACTGTAAATGGAAAAGAATCAGGAAGTGACTCTGAGTCCGTCTCAAACCTGAGTTAAATGGTTTCATCTCCATCACCATCTCCACCTGCTCCACTTTATATCACGTATATCAGCCTGTGTGTGAGCTGCTGGGTGGTTCACATGCTGTTACTCCACAGCCAGAGGACGGTCATCGGGGGTCTGTGAGGCCTGGAGGGGGACAGTGTCTCGTAGGGGTGGGGGTGGGGGGGTGATTGATGGCAGGACAGCTGAGCTCTGCTGTTCCTCCACCAACAGCTGCTGAAAATAGACCAGCGAGAGGAAACAAGCAGAGATCTGACTGTGGGTCAGGACCCAGCAGAACATGGTCCAGCAACACGCTGTCTAGCATCATAATTAGTTTTAATTTCACCGACGTGTTGATGTGGGAGCAGGACACGTGTCACATGGAACGTGTGAAAGTAACTGTTAGTCATCACTTTCATCTTCAGCAGGTAAAAAGCAGCTCAGGTGGATTCAGGTCATGTGACGGACTCGTCCACTGAAGAACGACATGAAAGTGTCTGAACACAGAACCGTACACATCAAAAGTACACGGTACTAGTATTACTAGTATCACTAGTTAACTAGTATTCGTAGTAACCTGAGGACGTCACAGATCTGACTGTGAACACGTTAAAGTAAAATAACTTCAGCTACAATTCAACAGTAAAATACTCCAGTAAAATACAAGTACTGTCAGGTTGTACTTAAGTCGCAGTAGTTGAATAAATGTGCTTAGTTACTGTAGAGTGTGTGTGTGTGTGTGTGTGTGTGTGTGTGTGTGTGTGTGTGTGCGCATGTGTGTGCGCATGTGTGTGTGTGTGTGTGCGTGAACACAGGAACATGTTGTGGGTCATTGTGTCAGACTCTGTAATCGTTACCATGTGTTGGAGCCGTCACAGGACAGGAATGTTACACTGCAGCCAGGACCCCCACACACACTACACACACACACAGACACACACCACACACACACACAGACACACACACACACACACACACACACACACACTTCACATGCTGGAATTGTTGAAATGTAGACACACGTCATTTTGTGTCTCTGTGTGTGTAAAGTCCATCATCAGCACTCTGGTGTATCTGTCACAGCGTCCAGGTCCAGCAGCTCTGGGAACACAAAACAAGACCAGAACCTTAAACCTGCAGAGTCTTGATAGTTTGGGTTTTTGTCTGGTTTGAACTAAGTTGATGAATTATTCTGCGTGAAGTGGACTTTGTCTGCAGGCAGTGAGATCAGTCCATAGATCAGGAGACCTCAGACCAGATCAGCCCCCCTCCCCCAGAGGATGAGTTCAGGAGAAACCACGTGGGTCTGAGTACGACACAGTTATAAACCACAGCAGTGACAGTAGAACGGTTTTAATGGACCACAGAACCGGCTCAGTGAAAACTGTTTGATGCAGGTGCAGGATTCAGAGCCCCTGGTGGATCCCACACTTCCCAGAATGCACTTGGATAAAGACCTTGTACATCAGAACCTCCATGGACTGGTACACACCTTTCAAATCCAACATTTTCCAGTGGGTAGCACAGACTGTGGTCCGATGACATCACTGTGATGTCATCAGATGACATCATACAGCGCCTCAGCTCAGGACTGATTGTTTGTAGACTGACTGTGTCACAGCAGGGCGACAGGTCGTTCCTTCTCCTTAACTAAAGACGGAACGTGGGGAAACATCATTTTAATGAAGTGTTCATTTAAAATGTTTAAATGAACAACATCACTCTGCACTTTCACACACACTGACACACACACACAGACACACACACACACACACACTGACACACACACAGACACACGGACACACACAGACACACACACACAGACAGACACACACACACACGCTGACACACATACACACAGACACACACACACACACGGACACACACAGACACACACACACAGACAGACACACACACACAGACTCTGCTGTTTCACACACGCTGAGCAGGACTCGTGTAACATCAGTGGGTTTTTCTTACTAGAAAAGTCTTAAATCAGCAGTTTTTCTTATGGACTTCTGATATGAAACTTTCTCAGTGAAGCAGCAGAATTTCCCCTGAGTGTTTGATCTGCTGACTGTCACTAACGTTCACTTTGACTCTGAACAACAAAGATTCACTTTACTTACTGTCATGCCCCCACCCCCACGCCCCCAATCCAACAAACCCCATGACCAGGCTGCAGGGCTGAGGGGAGGGGAGGGGAGGGGGGGGGTGAATGCTGCCTGTGTGTGGGACAGGAGAAGGAGCATGTTCCACAAAGTCTGTGTGTGTCTGTGTGTGTGTGTGTGTGTGTGTGTGTGTGTGTGTGTGTGTGTCAGCTGTTGTCACAGTTGGTCTGAGGCTTTCAACCAACAGCTGGAGGGGGCAGGGGGGGGTCAAATCCTCGACAGACACACACAAACTCACTCAGACACACACAGAAACACACAGACTCACTCGGACTCACACAGACACACATAGACACACAGACTCACTCAGACACACACAGTCTCCCACAGTCTCACTCAGTCCAGTCGATGTGTTTTTAACAACAAGAACCTTTGATCACTGATCGATCAGTTATTGGTTTGTGTTTCAGTAGATACACGTCACAGGACGTCTCCGTGTTTCCTGTAGGATGCCTGAGACAGACACAGGTTTAAGTCCTGGGGTCAGACTGATGCTGTGGTTCAGCTGATCGACAGCGGGGCCGTTCCCTGCTGAACAAACAGTTTTCCAGGCTCCACAGGAGCTGCAGGGGTTAAAGTGACCAGGTGTCTGGTCCAGTTTTTTCTCTGTTTGTTGCTGTCACTCTCTTAACCCCACCCCACCAACCCCACCCCCTGTCAGCTGTTGGCTGGAAACGCCCACTTAAGGTTTTCAGTCCCAGGTTTGTGTGTGTTTAAGCACGCGGGCGTTTTCAGGAGAAACATTGGAGAAACAACATTTCTCCAGCTGTCGTCCACCTGCTCGCTGCACACGTCTGATGAAAATACACATGGTCTAGGTCACGTGGTTCTGTCTGAACCTGACCTGAGTTCTTGACTCTGAGGGTCCAGACCTACGGGTCCAAACGTCTCCTGAACGAGACCATATTTCTACATTTCTGTTCAAACCAGACCTGAAGCCTCTGGTACCAGGTGAGGTACCAGGCAACCAGTGTTAAGGTGAGGGGGATGGATGCTGTGAGTCCAAACAGGCGAGGGCAGTCGCTCAGTGAGAAAGAATGAGTGAGGGTCTGACATGGACAGACTGTGTCCCAGGACCGTCACAGTTCACGTGATCAGGTCATTAAATTCATCAGCGTATTGACTGGAGCAGAGACTCGATCACCAGTGTCACTGTTTCGTCCCCTAAGAAGACGATGTTCTGTCTCCCAGCTTCCTGTTTGTGGCTCTAATGAACATTTCCTCCTGCAGGGAATCTGCTTTTAATTCTTTCCCTCCGTCGTCATCGTTTCTGCTTCCTCTCTCTCTCCTCCATCGCTTCCTAACTCTGCTCTGCAGCCCCATAAAGTCTTTCTTTCTAAATGTCACATTACACAGTTTCTCCGCCTGCACAGACAAAGGGGGGGCTGTTTTCCTCAGGCACACTGCGGTCTTTCTGTCAGGACTCCATTGTTTCAGCAGGGCGACCTTTAGCTTGTTTGTTTGGTAACCATTGGTGACCAGCGGATGTTAATCAGGACGGGTTCAGACAGACGAGCTGCACCAAAACGCACCAGGAGAGATTAAAGTCCCTTTCGGGGGCGTGATTCAGGCTGAACCAGGTGTGATCCAGGTGTTGACTGGTCGAGCTGCACTTCACTCACCCACTGACACATCTCAGCCATGTTGAAACAGGAAAATCTCTACATGTTGTCTGTAGTCTTATGGGACTGGTCCAGGGTGATTTGCAGTTTTTCTGGAACTGGACTTTCTTGTAAAGGTCCAACAGAACCAACGTCTGCCAACACAGCCACAGCTGACACAGTCTGACCCAGTTTCTGTCTCTTTGCAGCTGCTTCTTGTCTCTTTGTGGTTGTTTGCCTTTGCTCTGTGACCTCTCCACAGTCAGATACGTTATGGAGCAAAGCTCTGCTAAAATTCTAATACGATACTAAACCAAATACCCACCAGCCCCGTGACCTTCAGTCGACCCCTTTGCTGATGTATCAAAAACAAGTTACTGTGATTTTTATTTTTAATCAAAACAAAACACTTAATTCAGCTTTTCATTGGCCTCACTGCTGCTAACAAACGTTTAGCCTGTGTAAGTCGATGAGCTGCTCACATGTGAGGAATCATTCTGTGATTCAGGATCTGTTCAGGGTTCAGCTGAACCTAAAAGACAAACTTCAGCAGCTCCTGTTTCCTGGGGAAGAATTACAGCGGTGCTTCGATCACAACATTTCCTGTCTGAACACTGGACCTGACTAATCTCTGGACACTGAGCTTCCTGAGTGTGTGTGTTGAACAGTCCTGTGAGCTCAGAGAGGGAAAATATGATTTCATGATTGTGTCCACAAGACAACGGAAAATACACGCTCACGGTTTTTCCACAGAGATTCCCAACGTCCACTTCAAATATTAATACACAGAAACACACTGCAGCTGCAGGAGACTTCACATAGTCAGAGTCAGAGTTTCATGTTCAGTAGGTTAAGCAGTTTACAGGGTTATGCAGAAAACCCAACAGTGGAGAGAAAAAAGTCCCTTTAATGAAACACAACTCCTGCAGAACCAGGCTCAGGGTGGGTGGTCATCTGCCTCGACCGGTTGGGGCTGAGGGTAAAGAGGAGAGAGAAAAGAAGAAGCAGCAGAGAAAAGACTGGGCAGGAAACATTCAGCTTAAGGATACCTGAAGGAAGGGAGAGAGAGGAAAGAGAACAACTTGGCCTCATGATGAACTGATTAGAACATCAGTCTGTCTGGTTGGAGGCTGCAAGGTAATAATTCTAGTACAAATGTTGGAGGCTCCTGCTTCCTCCTCTTAAACTAAAATACGTCCACACAGCTGATGTGTCGTCTTCTGCTCGGTGGCTTCTGAGGACATTTTCACGATGTCTACCAAACACTTCCTCCTCTAACCCACGTGAAGCCTGGGGTGACGTCTTTAGCTTTAATCACACGTCTGAAAACTGCATTTAGTTAAATTCCCATTATTGATAGAAACACAGAATATGAGGACGGCTCCTGCAGAGGTTTTTTTTTTAGTCTGGAGACGTTTGCATGACAAGAAGACTGTAATGATACGGATGGTGGAGGTTCTGATCGGGGGGGGGCTTTGCTGATGTTGTTCGTGCATCTGTCTGTAAGGTGTGTAAACAGTGAGTGAAACCACTGAAAGGAACTGAAGCGCTGGTCGATTTTGAAGAGACTGAACAAACTGCTCGGTCTTCTGTAGGACCTGACGTCCCCCTGCAGCCACTCGATGATTTATGAACCAGTGTTTTGCTGTGAAGTTGCCTGATTGGTTCGATCCATCACAAACTTTACTGGCTTCATTTCGCCCACATCACAGGAGGAACATGAGGTTTTCATCGAGTTGGTGAAAACATGACGACTTCCGTCCACCGCTGAAACGAAGCAGATTTGTTCTAAATCATTTTTCAGTTGACTGAGGTGACGTGTTCTCCTTCAGATTCCTTGACATGTGTTTGTGCGTCTGTGTGTGTGTTACTGTGTGTGCATGTGTTTCCTATTTAAACTGACCTCATTCCTCAGACCTGTGCCGAATGACATCACCCTGCAGCAGATCTCCTCTCTGCTGTTGAGGGATGCAACTTTTCACATTACTGCATCTGAAAGACACACACTGCTAAGTGTGAACTCTTATTTTGGCGAGGAGATCTATGAGACGTGCTGGATCTGTTCCACAACTTCATGATCACAGAGTCAGAATCTGTTTCTTCAGAAAGTGTGTAAACATATGAAGAAACGGTGTCAGTGCAGAGTCAGATTCAGTGACCTGCAGCGTCTGTAGCTGCAGAACAATAAAACAGCAGATTTAATACCAACATAATCTTTGTATCTGTTTTTATTCTTTTAATTTCTCCAGTGTTTCTGCTTCAGCACCACTTTGTGCAACATCTCATGTTTCTGACGGTTTATTCTAAATGCTGAGAAACGAAGAACAAAAAGAAAAACAGCAATGTTCAAGTTCTTTTTTATTTGCCTCCACACACAAATCAAATGTTTCATTATTCAGTGCACATACAAACATGGATCATCTGGTTCTGACAAAACTAATCCTAAAAACTCTAGGAGAAACTGGTTCATGTGTTTTTAATCTGTCTGAGATCTGTCTGTCGTTTTCTAGCATTCAGTTGTTAATTCACAGCACCGTGCACCCCCCCCTCTGTCCCTCAGACTCTAAAGCCATTGTGGATGGGAACCTGAAACTGATCCTGGGTCTTATCTGGACCCTGATCCTCCACTACTCCATCTCCATGCCCATGTGGGAGGACGAAGATGACAGAGATGCCAAGAAACTGACCCCCAAACAGCGTCTGCTGGGCTGGATCCAGAACAAGGTGCCGCAGCTCCCCATCACCAACTTCCACAGAGACTGGAGGGACGGCAAGGCACTTGGAGCACTGGTGGACAACTGTGCCCCTGGTAAGACCTGGACCTTTATCAATCAGACTGGAAGCGGTTAAGCAGTTCAAACGTTAGCTTTAAAGAAACAAAGCGAGGAGAGAAAGACTTAGTTCATCCTCTGAAAGGTGTCGAGTGTAAGTTCTCATGAGAAACTAGCAGCAAAGAAGTCGAAGAAGATTTTAAGTTTTAAGTACGTCTTAATATTCTTGAAATAACACAGCTGCAGAAACATATTTAAAGAATGTTAAAGTTGATTTATGCAGGAAATCAGAACGTTTCAGCTGTTGAAAAATATTTTGGCTGGAAAAATAGATGATGTATGAAATTATACGGAACTAAACTGTCTCTGTGTCCTTCAGGTCTGTGTCCAGACTGGGAAACCTGGGATCCTAGTCAGCCGGTGGAAAATGCCAGAGAGGCCATGCAGCAGGCCGACGACTGGCTCGGAGTGCCACAGGTAATGTCCACCTGTGCTTTTCTCTGTGTGATGGAAACACAGTCCTAGAACCGGAGATGAAGGTGTATAAACAAAAAGCATTTGGTTAATTTATTACTGTTCGTACGAGACAAACATTAAGTAGTAAATTCTTCGCAGGAACAATAGAGATGACGCTTCTAATAACTAATGAATATCAGAGCTGTGATCCAGTACGTGTTAAACATGTTAAGTGTGGGTCTGCACAGTTGAAACCAGCAGCTGATTCACGGAGACACAAAGAATCTGTCGTCACATGATGGATGATTGTTAACTGTTCCCTCGTTAGTTAAAGTCACATTTTCCACGTTCGCAGAACGTTCCTGTTTAAAGTTTGTGAGAACAGCAGTGTTTCTGGGGTCGGAGGAAAACTTTAATAAATCTCTTGTAGATTTTTGTGTCAGTTCCTCTAAAAAATGCAACACGTGATTATTTTAATTCTGTCTGCTGCAGCTTCATAACTCTTTAGTCACGTGTTTCCGACAAACATTACAGCTCATACGGACAAGAGAACATTATAAAAAAGGATTTATACTGTCATGTGCTGTCATATGAAGAACCAAGAGGTAACAGTGAAGTTTGAGCAGAACAACTGTATCTTGAACGTCACTGTGTTTCTGTAGTGAATGTATTCATCTGAAAACGATGCAGCGTAGTTTGACAGTAGAGGGGAGATGGGAAACAGGGGAGGGGTGTACATGGAACAAAGGTCCCCAGCTCGACCCAAGCCAGGGACATGGTTACACAGTCTAAACACCAACCAACCGGCTGTGTGCTCTGTGACTGTACATTTAAAAAAAACAAGGCACAAGGAGCGAGTCTCCATTTTCTCTTTCCTCAGTGATTTTGGACTCAACACAGTCACATCTGTTGTCAGCTGAACACTTTCATGTTGTTTGTTCGTTAAAGTTTATTTTAGCTTCATTTACTGAGACTGTTTGATGGGATTTTGCAGAATGATGTTTTATAAACCACAATTACCTGCAGCTGTCGATGTCTTCATCGTCTTTTTTCTCTCCAGGTGATCGCTCCAGAGGAGATCGTTGACCCCAACGTGGACGAGCACTCTGTGATGACCTACCTGTCTCAGTTCCCCAAAGCTAAACTGAAGCCCGGCGCTCCTCTGAGGGCAAAGACACTGCACCCAAAGAGGGCCAAAGCCTACGGACCAGGTGAAGAGCCCCAAACTCCATCCAAACACGAGTGCATTTTAATCCACTTTTATTAGCTGCAAGTAAAAAACCAGATGTTTGCTGTTTCCATCCAGTGAGCATGGTTTTAATTTTTTACCAGAGAGAAGAGTCTGAACATTATGGAAAATAAACTCATTGGTCCAGACTCAGACAAGAAGTTTGTACATAAACCAGAACCTGGACTTGTTAAAGGATTTGGTTTATTACTGAAAGAAAAAAAACAGTTTAAAGATGTTTAAGAATGATTGTGACAAACACACTGCACCAGTCTGTGATGTTTTATCTGTTAGTTTATTTATAATATCACACATGACAGTTTCTCATTTCTGCTTCTCTTCTGGATCTCAGGCATCGAGCCTCAGGGCAACGTAGTTATGAAACCAGCAGAGTTTCTGGTGGAGACGGTGGAGGCCGGACTGGGTGAGGTTCTTGTTTATGTGGAAGACCCAGAGGGACACACAGAGGAGGTGGGATTAAGTCCTCTTGTATTTGTGTAAACACTTAGAATGAAATCTAACTGAAATGATTTGTGTCGTCTTTGGGCTTTAATCAGGCGCAGGTGATCCCCAACAACGACAAGAACAGAACCTACTCTGTGGTCTACCTGCCCAAAGTGGAGGGACTTCATAAGGTGAGATCTCCAATTAAGACTCATCTGCAGATGTTTGAAACATTTTAGAAACGTTCAGTCACGTGTTGTCAGATTGTTCTTCACCGTAAAATGTTACTGCAGAGTCAGGTGTGGTTAACACCGTGTCCAGCAGGTGCTTGCTGGTGGTATTTTAATCACTGTCTTATGAAGTAGATACAGTATATGTGTGTTTGTACTTTCTACATCATGTTTCTAGAGTTCAACCTGCAGGTTTGATGTTAATACTCCAGAATGTTCTGATGTCAGTGACCAGTCAGAAACCCTGACAGGCCTGTGTTTCCCCTTCCCTCCAGGTGAAGGTGCTGTTTGCTGGGCAGGACATCGACAGAAGTCCCTTCATGGTTCATGTTTCGAAGGCCATGGGCGACCCGACCAGAGTTCAGGCCCGCGGGCCGGGACTGCAGGCGACGGGGAACGTGGCCAACAAACCTACATACTTTGACATTTACACTGCAGGTAAACCTTATAATTACTGTGTCTCTCTCATTCAGACAGAGCAGTAACAGTTATAAAATCATAAACCAGTAACATGACGTCAAACTCTCCACTCTTGTTTTAAACACTCAGTGTTTAAAAGTCTTGTTGTCTGTCTGTGTGTCCACCAGGAGCCGGTGCCGGAGACGTGTGCGTCATCATTGTGGATGCAAACGGTCGCAGGGATACAGTGGAGATTGTGTTGGAGAACAAAGGTGACAGTATTTTCCGCTGCACCTATGTTCCCGTCCTGGAGGGCCCCCACACCATCTATGTGACATTTGCTGGACAGCAGATTCCCAGAAGCCCTTTCACTGTCCACATCTCTGAGGGTAGGTTCTCCCACAGCAGAAAGCCCTGACCTTATTTTGCTCCAGTTCATATCTCTGTTTCCAGAAAGAGTTCCATTAATAATGTTTTCTTAAATGCTGCAGATATTCTTTATTTTTTGTACATTGTCTAATATAATCTGCACAAGTTTTGTTCTTTTCTTATGTAACATCCAACATCGTCCACCCCTCAGCATCAACTTCTGACCTGAGTGCCCGTCACTGAGCTCCGACATCTGGACCGAAGCATTAACAAACTAATTGTTTTTAACAGTCTGCAACCTGCAGTTCTGTCTGGGTACACGTCTGATGGTCGACACTTGCTCCTCCTCTTGGTTCTGTTGGCTAAAACTCTGTGTGTCATGGGTTTGGTTTTGTGTTTGACCTTCTCCAAGGCGCTCAGCTGGTTTGTAGTCAGAGATGTGGACAGTTTCACTGACTTAGGACTTGATAAAGGCCTTGCCGCCCTCAGGGTTAGAACCTGAGTTAGGATATTGAGTCTTGGTATGAGTCTTTACCTAGAACAGGACTCTCTACCTGGACTTGGATTTGATGAAGAGCTAAGTTGTTGACGTCAGATAGATTGGACTCTCGTGACTGGGGCTTGTTGTTCTGATTTGAGACTTTCCTGTGTCTACTTGGGACTTGACTCTGGTTGTTTCTGACTTTACTAAACTATATTAGAAGTTCACTAGAAACTTATCTGTTTCTAACTTGATGTCAATCTTGACCTTGGGTATCTGGACTTCCTTTCGTAATCTGCTGATGTCAGGACCTAGACCCAGATAATTTCCTGATACAGATGGATGGACGTGACTTGACTTACCTGTTTTTGGGACCTGACTTGGATCTTGTGTGTCCTGACTGGTACTGAGGTTACGACATAATTTTGGACTGGTCTGTCTTGAACAGATGTGACTTACTTGGTACTTTGTTTTGGTAATAAAACCTTTACTTGAGACTAGACAAAGAACAAGACTTAGAACTTACCTCACTCGTTTTTTGATTATTGTCTGGACTTGTCTGTCTTGACTTTTGTCTTTATCTAGAACTTGACTTTGACTGTACAAAATTTTTGAGCTGAGTCTTGGGACTTATCTGACCTTGGTCCCAGTCTTGTCCAGCTTGATTTGACTTAGAACCTGACTTGTGAAAATCTTAGAGTCTTGGATTTCTCAAATGGGGACGTAAGCCAGTAATGTTTTACTTAATCCCATCTCTACCTGCTTGTCTAGTGGTCTCGCAGTCTGCTGGTCTAGAAGTCTGGAGGTTTCTGTGCTCTCGCTGCATATGTACAAATGCATCATCACTGTTGTTCACTCCTTCAGTTTCACAGAGCGTCCCACCTCCTGGGTCTCCAGAGCACGTTGTACCTCAGTCCGAAGGCACCCCACCCTCAGACAAGACCAGGAGAGCCCCCCCTCCAACACCACCCAAACCCAGGCGACCAAGTTAGTACAGGCTGGGGGGGTTGGGCGTGTTACTGGAGCCTGCCTGCGCTAGCCTGGTTTCCTCCCACCTCAACTCAGTATCACCCCCGTCTCTGAACGCTCTGGACACAGTTTCCAGCTTCACAGAATGTGCAGCACTTGCTTCATCTTCTTCTCCAACCAGAAAGAGTAAATGTGGATGTGTGGATCCCTCTGTGGATGGTGTCAGGATTAAAGTCTAGTGCCTGAGGCTGATGAAGTGCGTCATGTCAATTTCAGTACGACAGCCTCAGACGCTCAGTATAAATAATGTGGACGCTGTCATGAAAATTTATTCCAGACTCTCGTTGCTACACATTTGTAGCAACGTAAACAAAAACTAAGGCTCAGCACGAACACAGATGTTTTGTAGGCTAAGCTACGTATCTTAAAACTTCTTTGATTGTTTGATCGCTGTAAACTAAACTAATTCAGTTAATGCAAAATTTAAATTAAACAATCAGATGTTATTAGTTTTATCTAAAAGGCTGAGGAACCCATTAACCCTTTAGAAACTGACCATCCAGTCAACACTAATGCAGCACGATAACATCGTCGTGATTCCTCAGGGGACTGGCTGTTAATTTAAAACGCTTATATATATTCATCTGATGGCTAATTGTGACATTTACATGTTGATTACACATCTGTTTCCATCATAATCACCACACTCTCGACCCTTCCCTTCAGTAACTCTTCTTTCTTTCTCTGGCTACTCACACTGATGTGATATCATGCTCTGACCTGTCAAACGTGCACTGCACAGAACATTTTTATTTCTTGGTTTTTGATCTTAGTGTGACGTGTTGAAGTCACGGACCTGCAGCTCTTTGCCTGGTTTCATCTCATCTTCATCTCTGCTGCTTTTCTTTTCCAGCCTCAGCAACAGCTTCTCTCAGCGCTGATCTGTGGACTAACAGATGTGTGTGTGTGTGTGTGATTATTCATGTTGGGTTTATGTCATGTTGATGATATTCTCTAATGTCAGGTCACATTTACAGATATTTCTCACTCTCTCTGATCTTTCTAGATTAGCGTAAGATGCTAAACAAACACGTTGTGTCTGAATGAAACCAGAACCAGCATTGTCTCTGACCTGAACCAAGAAGCTGAAAGAGTCTGAACAGAACCAGAAAAAATTACGTTGGACTTTTTACTTATATATTTGGTGTCAAAGTGAACGTAACAACACATCATGGTTATGTTGATAGAAAACCCAACAAAACACATTTACTGATGCGCTTCACTGTAATATTTAGGAGACAGAGGTGTTAAACTGAGACCAGTTCTCCTGGTTCAACTCTGCTGAGCAAATGAGGTGTAGTTTGTGAATGAATGTAATCAGTAGAAGAAGAGTGTGTCTGTGTGTGTGGTTGATTCTTTGTTGGACTCCTTAATCACTGACATCCCAGTCTAATCCATATCACGTGTCTCCTTCTGATTGGTCAATGCAGCCTGTAACCCAAACGCCTGCAGAGCGTCCGGCAGAGGTCTGCAGCCGAAGGGTCTCAGAGTGAAAGAAGTGGCTGATTTTAAAGTTTACACTAAAGGAGCCGGCAGCGGAGAGCTTAAAGTCACCGTGAAGGGACCAAGTACATCATTTCTAATTCTTTTGTGTTTAGTTTTAAATCAAACTTCACATGCTGGGTGTTACTGACGTGTTTGTTTCCACTGCAGAGGGTCAGGAGGAGCCGGTGAAGGTTCTCGAGATGGAAAACGGCCTGTATGAGTGTAATTATTACCCCATCAAGACAGGGAAATACACAATAAGTGTCACCTGGGGAGGACACAGCATCCCACGCAGGTGAGACATTCTCCTCCTCTTATTATTTTACTGTTTTAATCAGGAGTCAGATCTAGTGGTCTGAGTTTGAAGCTCATGAAAATAACGTGCCGCAATGATAAAGGACCCAGTTTAATCTAAAAATCAGTGTAATCTGTGTGTGTATTTCACTGCATCAGTTAAACCTTTGAATACGTGTCTGTCTGTCTGTCTGTCTTCAGCCCGTTTGAAGTGCAGGTGAGCGAGGAGGTGGGGGCTCAGAAGGTGAGGGCCTGGGGTCCAGGTCTGGAGACCGGCATGGTAGGGAAGAGTGCTGACTTTGTGGTGGAGGCCATCGGGACAGAGGTGGGAACTCTCGGTACGTAGAAACAAGACACAGCAACACAATGCTCTGTCCTTAGAAACTCAGACCATATCGGGGTTAACTCCATAATATCCCTTTAAAAAAGAAAACAGCAGAAACCTGAACACAAAGAACCGCAGAGGACGGATCCCTGACTAAAAACTGAACAGAGTCATAAATAAGGACGTTCTGGGTTTCACTTCTCCCGTAACATTTAACACCAATCATACATGTTAACCATAAGATGTGTTTCTGCAGGTTTTTCCATCGAGGGTCCATCTCAGGCTAAGATCGAGTGTGATGATAAAGGTGATGGATCGTGTGATGTTCGATACTGGCCGACTGAACCGGGAACCTACGCCGTCCACGTCATATGTGATGACGAGGATATCAAGGACAGTCCCTTCATGGCTCATATCCTCCCTGCTGCCAGTGACGTCTTCCCAGATCAGGTTACTCACAATCTGTGTGCAGTAGTTTGCGTCTCCTTTTGGTGCCTGATTTTATTTCTAAACCCGATGTGATGAATGTTCTCGTCTCGCAGGTGAAATGTTATGGTCCGGGTTTGGAGCCTCTGGGCTGCATCGTTAACAAACCTGCTGATTTCACCATCGATACCCAAGGAGCCGGCAGAGGAGAGCTGAAGATCTACGCCCAGGTGAGAATACAACACCCTTACTAAATAATGACGGCACTGGGAGAGCAGCCTGAGTGGAATCTGTGTTTGTGCTTTCAGGATGCAGAAGGTTTTCCCATCGACATCCAGATGACCGATAACGAAGACAGCACCTACTTCTGTGTTTACATTCCCACTAAACCTATCAAACACACCATCATCATCACCTGGGGCGAAGTCAACGTCCCTAACAGCCCCTTCAGGGTAAAACTGATGCTTATTCACTCACAGAGTGCATACATCTTTGCCTTTTCGTACGTGACATGTCGTACAAACGTGTTATGTTGTGTATCAGGTGACTATTGGAGAAGGCAGCCATCCAGAGAATGTGAAGGTTTATGGTCCAGGTGTGGAGAACACAGGACTGAAGGCCAATGAGCCAACGTACTTCACTGTGGACTGCAGCGAGGCGGGACAGGGTGAGACATGGTCCAAAATCATCATCACCTGTCATTTTTTATGTTTCGTCACTTAAAGTCATTTTGTTTTTAATGATGTTTTTTTACCCAACGTTGTTATTTTTGGCTTCACAGCTGTGGAGCTGATCCTCGGGCTTCAGGTGTTATAATAAAAGTTTATCGTGGCTGTTTTGTTTCCCAGGTGATGTGAGCATTGGGATCAAGTGTGCTCCAGGTGTGGTCGGACCTGCGGAGGCTGACATCGACTTTGACATCATCAAGAACGATAATGACACGTTCACAGTGAAGTACATGCCTCCAGGTCCAGGTCAGTACACCATCATGGTGCTGTTCGCTGACCAGGTGAGAGCAGACACAGGTGAACTGCTTCTGCAAACATGTTCCCGGTGAAACTAGATGTTAAACAAGCCTCTCACCTTTAATGCTAAAACAGGAAATCCCCGTCAGTCCCTTCAGAATAAAGGTGGATCCTTCACATGATGCAGCTAAAGTCAGAGCAGAGGGACCTGGACTCAGCAAGACAGGTGAGCTGTGGTGGATACGAACTAACGAAAAAACTTTCTGTTCACTTCCTGTCTAAACTGTTTCTTTACCTTATATTCGATTCTCTGGAGGCGTTGAAGTCGGCAAACC
This sequence comes from Ctenopoma multispine, assembly GCA_034779795.1. Lineage (NCBI taxonomy): Eukaryota > Metazoa > Chordata > Actinopteri > Anabantiformes > Anabantidae > Ctenopoma > Ctenopoma multispine. Next base: position 15,765,082 of record JAUYWH010000015.1, read on the forward strand.
GACTCACTTCACCATTTACACAAAGGGAGCTGGTAAAGCCAAACCCGAGGTTCATTTTACTGCAGCAACTAAAGGCGAAGCCGTCAGAGACTTTGAGATCATCGACAACCACGACTACTCCTACACCGTCCGCTACACTGCGGTGCAACAGGTACAACTCTACCTTTCCTTTGTTAGTGTGAAGCTGCTTGAGAAACCTGGGTCAGCTGTAGTTTGTGTCTCTATCAGGGGAACATGTCCATAACTGTGTGTCACGGAGGAGACCCTATCCCTAAAAGTCCATTTCATGTCAGTGTGGCCCCCCCACTGGACCTCAACAAGGTCAAAGTTCAGGGACTGAACAACAGTGAGTACATCCGACTTTATACTGGTGATTGTATTTTGGCAGCAGAAGGAAATGAGAAAGAAATGTAAGGAGCTTTGTAGGAGCTGTTTGTTTTATATTTTCATAATTTGCCTTCACACAAAGAACAAAACTAAAATGTTCTTTCAAAATATATTTGCTCATAAATTGAAAGTCAAACCCCAACAACACGTTTAAAATGACGACGTGGGTGTAAGTGGGTTTTTAACTGTGGTTGTGTGTTGACCATCCCACGTGTCTGTCTGTGAAAATCAAAGAGGTGGATGTTGGGAAGGATCAGGAGTTCTCCATCAGTACTCGAGGAGCTGGAGGTCAGGGAAAATTGGATGTAAAGATCATCTCCCCGTCACGTCGACCAATCCCATGCAAGCTGGAGTCGGGCACAGCCAATGAGGTTCACACGGTGAAGTATATTCCTCCTGAGGAAGGGCCGTACAGACTGGACGTCAGCTACGACGGAAACCCCGTCCCAGGAAGTCCGTTCACTGTGGAGGGTGTCATGCCCCCCGACCCGTCAAAGGTAAGTTACTGTAAGACATTTTTACTTATTGTATGTTCTTCAGAATTATCTTTAAAACTTCATTGTTTCTCTTTTCTTTTACCTGAACCCTCCAGGTGCGAGCCTATGGTCCAGGACTTCAAGGTGGTGTTGTGGGTAAACCAGCCCCCTTTGCTATCGACACAAAGGGAGCTGGTACCGGTGGTCTGGGCCTGACAGTGGAGGGACCCTGCGAGGCCAAGATTGAATGTCAGGACAACGGTGATGGATCGTGCTCTGTGTCATACCTGCCCACTGAGTCTGGTGAGTACGCCATCAACATCCTGTTCGCAGACCAGCACATCCCGGGGTCCCCCTTCAAAGCCATAGTCCAGTCCATGTTCGACCTCAACAAGGTGACGGCCAGTGGCCCCGGTCTGGAGCGTGGCAAAGTCAATGAGGCCGGGTCCTTCGTGGTGGACTGTTCCAAGGCCGGCGACGCCGAGCTCACCATCGAGATCATCTCTGACTCAGGAGCCAAAGCTGAAGTTCATGTCCAGAACAACAGCGATGGGACCTACTCCATCACCTACATCCCCCAGTTCCACGGCATGTACACCATCACCATCAAATATGGAGGACACACTGTGCCAAAGTTCCCCTCCCGACTGCAGGTGGACCCAGCTGTAGACACCAGCGGAGTCAAAGTCTATGGACCAGGAATTGAACCCAGAGGTGAGCACTCAAGAAAGTTTTCTACTTCTTACAAAGTTTATAGACTTCTATCAAACTGAAATCCAAAATGAATCTATTAGAATTCTTAATCAGATCAATTTACTTTGACTCCTACTTGTACATAAAGCTGTCTCACACCCTGTAAATGAGGTTTAAAAAGTAAAACGGTCAAGTATTCACCAGAGAAACTGCACATTTCACTATAAAACACCACCAGTGCTTAATCCTGGTTTCCAAAAGACAAAATCTTAATTTTTAATATTTTAATTATCCAAAATAAAACTTGTCAGTAAAAACAAAATACAGAACAACTGTACATTTTATACAAACACTGTATGAATAAACTGTGTTTGGGCATCGATCCAGTTTGATTGTGTAACTTGGTTTGGAATCAGCTCTCGCTTATTTATTGGCCTCCTGGACTTCTCCACAGTTAATTATGACTGTTAATAAACTCTCAGCAGTACATCTGCAGTTTTATAGGCTGCATGATGCTCTGAGTTGTCTGGGTCTAGTCGATCGTAGAAGTACATGGTAAATTCATTAAACCAAAGTCAGATTACACTTTAACCCCAACAGCTGTCCTGATTTACAGAAATGACTTAACATTACTGTTGTCTTACTAGTTTGATGAAGTTACAGATGAGGATTCAGTAACCCAAGAAACCAACTTACTTAATATTTCAAGTGAAACTAATTTAAAAAATCTGGTTTTAGCAAAGAAAGCAATGATGTTACTACACCAACAGGGGGCAGCAGAGCACCAAACTGTTCCTGCCCTGTCAGAAAGAAGAAGAAACATCAACTACTGAGCACGCTCAGACAATAACTTAGGTCTGAGCGTGTCCAAACTGGAAGAAAAATAAAAACATCCCTAGAAATGAACTTTAAACTGTGTCGCTATTGTGCTTTGTTATGTGTAACTGTAAAAGTGATGTTTGCACGATTAGCAATTACTTGCTGTTATTAAGACGTGTTTTTTAAAGTAAGGTTAACTAATTAGAATTTACAGCATGAACCAAAATACCAACACCCTTTTGAGCCCACTGCTCCCATAAACCATCCAATTACCCCCAATTAGTGTCAGTAAGTAACAGCTCAACAGGAAGTAGTTTGGACCTTGCTGTCCTGAAACAACCTCTGTGTGCAACTCAAACTGCTAAGTGTCAAACTGATCATGCTGTTTCTATGACTGCAGTTTTCATCTTGTGTAGTGATGTTTCAGTCAGTAGTCCTGTCACATCTGGAGTATTGCCCAGTAATTTGGTCAAGTACTGCTGAGAAGCATCAATAAAAGAAAGCACCAAGCAGGGCAGCCATGTTAGTTTGCTGCTGTTGATTCTGTGCCACTGTGTTTCCGATGGAGAAACAATCTGCAGAACTAACTGTAGAGGCCTCGTTAAAATCTAGTCCCACAGATTTTCTGCAAAAAGTTAATTGAATGAGGTGGTTTCTGATGTTAGAAACAATACAGACATTACAGGTAAACAATGTGAGTGTGTAACAAACCATTTGTACAACAAAATGAGGGAAAAATAATATAGAAATATCTGAGGCTGGATGTCTGGGAAACCCACTCTACTAAAACGTGTGATTGTTGAATTGAATCTTGTGTATCAGGAGCTGCGGCTCTGTTGATTTCTGTGGTTTTTCTCTGACTGCATCTGGTCTGTGTCCATAAAAACAGTTATAAGATTAATGTGCAGCGGTTTGATTCCCGTGATGGTTGGGACATTTTTGCTCGTTTGTCAGGCGTTCTGAGGGAGGTGACGACACATTTCACTGTGGATGCTCGAGCCCACTACAAGAGCGGCGGCAGCCACATCAAAACCTGCATCTCCAACCCGTCAGGCGCCAACACTGATGCCTACATCACCGATAAGGGAGACGGGACGTACAGAGTGGAGTACACGCCGTACGAAGACGGTGAGGAACTGTAATATATACTCCATGTTTGTTTGAGAGGCGGTGAGCTACAGCTTCTTGGCACAGAAACAATTCATTGTGGGAGTTAGCTGCTGGTTTCTGTTTTTCCAAAGCAACACACCATGATTGTGAAATAAATTGGCCTGTGGTTTTCATAATGCTTCTGTTTTCCCTCTGCTACAGTAAAGAGAAGGACACAAACAAACCTTCTGTGGCTTTAACAATTAAACTTGGAACTGCAGAATGATTTCATCATGTTCAGTGTGGCCAGTGACAGAGCTTCCTTCTGGGGTTGAGTTTTAATTTCCAGTGTAGTAAAAACACTACATTGTACAACAAGGAACATGTCCTTGTTAATATGCACGTTACCTGTTAGACATCAAGCAATCTGGGTTTTTATTACCACACTAATATTTCACTGAAGAGTTCATCATCACCACTCTCTGCTTCTGACACCGATTACCTGCAAACATTCGATGCTCTGCACCAAACATGCGACTCACCAGAAAACCAGACAAGCACAGGTGTTTACAGGAGTTTGTTGGTCAAGGTGAATGAAGTGTAGTATTTTAATCAGAGTGTGGTCTACTGTGCAGTCAGACAACTGTAAGATACAGGACACAGAAACAGGTCAGTGAGTGAGAGGACGGAGACATGAACAACCAGCACGAGCAGCTGTCTGCACGGCACGCGTTTCCCACTGGTAGTGATGTGTGACATGTTGGAGCAGAAATACTTCAGTATTTTAATATTAAAGCTGCTTAAACAACACACAAATACACTTTTGTCTGAACACGACCTTGTTCAGACCTCAGTTCTTTGATACTGTGAATATTTGCACTAAGCAGAAGCAGAAAAACTAATTCGTCTTTCTCTGTGTTTCTTTGCAGGTTTGCATCTGATTGAAGTGTTGTTCGATGAGGTCTCTGTGCCGAAGAGTCCGTTCAGGGTGTCAGTGACTGAGGGATGTGATCCCAGTCGAGTCCGAGCCTACGGTCCAGGTCTGGAGGAAGGACTGGTCAACAAACCGAACCGCTTCACTGTTGAGACCAGGTGATTTCTCTGGATTACTTCACTCTACAGTTTTGTCCCAAATGCAGTAAGTTGGTACCTGGGTCTTACTTCCTGTCACCGTGTTTTCGTTAGGGGTGCTGGCACTGGGGGTCTTGGCCTGGCCATCGAGGGTCCATCTGAAGCAAAGATGTCATGTAAGGACAACAAAGATGGCAGCTGCAGTGTGGAGTACATCCCCTTCACTCCCGGAGAGTACGACGTTAACATCACTTTCGGAGGTTTACCTATCCCAGGTACTGTGGTGGGTCCACCTCATCAGTGAAATCCAGTACTAAGACCTGTAGGAATATTACCAGACTATATCTGTTGCAGGAAGCCCGTTTCGAGTTCCAGTACGAGAGCTGGTCGATCCCAGTAAGGTGAGATGTTCAGGCCCTGGCTTGGGAAGCGGAGTCCGAGTTCATGTCCCTCAGACCTTCACTGTAGACAGCAGTAAGGCTGGAGTGGCCCCCCTAGAGGTCCAGCTCTTTGGACCCACAGGTGAGACACCAATAGATCAGGGGAGATTTGATGGTGTTTAAATGACTTTTAGTCTGATACAGTCTATGGATCCACTATAGCCGGTGGAAATGTTAAATTTAAACGTTTTGCTCCAGACAGTAAAATTTTTCCAGAACTCGTCTCACTGTCGGATATGTGGTGAAAAGTTTCCTGAATGACTCAGAGTCACATTTAGAGTTCTGATCCCACAGATGAGACTGTACGTGACTCTGTGTGGTCGGGCAGCAACAAATCATCAGTGTACTGTCTCCTTCTGGGGTAGATTCTTATGTCCGCTTGCTCTCCAGGTGTGGGTGAGCCGGTCAGCATCACTGACAACGGTGAGGGTTCTCACACAGTCAACTACACTCCAGCCAACGACGGCCCGTACACGTTGTGTGTGAAGTACGCCGAGCAGGAGGTCCCTCGCAGGTCAGTGATGCTGAAACTTATTCATAAAAGAGAAAAGAAAATCTACATAAATCCCTTCATGAAAACTGAGCTTTCCAGAGAACAAATCAACACCTCAAACTTTCTCCTTCAGTCCTTTCAAGATCAAGACTTTACCGGCTCATGATGCCAGTAAAGTTCGAGCCAGTGGTCCAGGTCTGAACGCGTCTGGGGTTCCTGCCAGTCTGCCGGTCGAGTTCACCATCGATGCCCGAGATGCTGGAGAAGGACTCCTCACGGTTCAGATTCTGGTGAGTCCCAGCTTTGTTCTGGTTTAGATCAGGTACTTCAGACACTAAAGGGCTACAGCTACACACCGGGTCAGAGTTCAGAACCAGGTCTAAGTGATGATTACTGAAAACCAACCAAGATAAAGAGAATCTGTTTGAGAGGTTCTGAACAGTTTTTACTTTAATTCGTTCACCGAATCTGTTTTAATGCAGCAGACAGATCTAATAATCAGTTTTACTGGATCAGCGGATTCTTGTGGGGAAAAGTAAAAATGTTTCAAAGAGTAACTGGGATCAATCTAAATACCTAAACCAGCCAAGTGTCTGCAGTCCTATTTAAACAGTTTGTGGACTGATTTAACCCTGATTCCATGTGATGTGCTGTTCCCCTGTCGGGAGCTTGTTGCTCTTGCTGCAGGGTCCGGATGGGTGCAGGCGGGAGGCCTCTGTGTTTGTGGAGGACTGGGGCAGGAGGGTTTGGGAGACTCATATTGTAAAGAAAACCATCCCCTTCAGTATTCTTAAGAGAGGCTGTGTAAGGCCTGCACTCCTTCTCTCGTCTTGTCTCACGTCCCTCCTTAACCCCCTCCTTCCCTCCCTCCTCCTCTTTAAACATTAACTAGGATCCAAAATCACTCACATCATCATCTCTGTTTAAAGGATGGAGGCTTATGTGCACTGATACAGAAACATGTTTTCAGGAAGTACTTCTGACTCAAATCGGAAAAAAATGGACTGAATCTCAACAATAAGAAATAAAATAAATGTCACAAGATTAATTGTGATGAATTTTAAAGACAGATAAAAGATGAAGATCATCATACACTGTCTAGTAAAGTACTATAATGGATTATTTCAGCTGACCGTTCAGCTACTCAGCTACTTTTGTCTCTTCCACTTTATAATCAACACTTACATTCTGCTGTTCAGTCAGTTTTAAGAGAAAAATGTTAATGAAAACTCATTATGTGTGATCCATTAGTCCGTCCATATATAAACCATCACTTCTAGTGAAACCTACAATCTGCCCTGTAACTACATTATTCCTGTCATAGTTATGTTACTGACCACCTCCTGTGTATGAAGTATATCAGTACACTGAAGGAACTCGTTTTCCTTCCTCAGCTCCATAATAAGCAGCAGCTGACGACATAAACGAGACTCTAAACATCTGTAATGTTGGATACTCATGAAAACATAAGTTAGATCTTAGTACCCCCCCCCCCACCTCCACCCCCGTAGTCTCCATGTGGACTGACCTCTAGTGTGCTAACACACAGATGTGGTTTTCAGTTCTCCACTAACCGGAGTGCTTCGTAAACCTGCTTCCATCCACCCCTCCAACCCCCCTCCACTGCATTTATTAGAATTAGACCCTGTGTGATGTGGAACAGCTGAAGACTACATGTGAGTACCATGGACACCACTGGTCTCAAACCATCAGGAGCCATCGAGTCCAGCTGCCACAGGAACCTCATCAGAATAACTATGAATCACTCGCACCATGCTGAGCTCGGATGTACTGGGCACATGTCAGCTGGTTTGATACTGGACCAGTAAATAATCTCGTCCACCGTTACCTCATTAAGTAGAGAGAAGTGAATGAATCCGTCGTCCTGCTGTGTCAGACGGGCTCACGTCATAAGATGGCAGATGGTGGGAGGCCGCTGATGGGCAGTACTTCACAGCAGCCTGTACTTTAAAGAAGTAGTTTAACACATGTAAGCACAGTTATTCCAAAAACGGACAGAAACATCACAAACAAATCCTCCTTCAGTTGTTCTGCCTGCTCAGAATGAGGATTTACAGTCGGATCCAGTGTTTGAGACCAAACATGTCTCTGTCCTGTTTCGGGGTAACTTCACTCTTTTCTTACACAAGCACACTTCTGACGTCCTGCCTGCGTGTCTCCAGGATCCCGAGGGAAAACCCAAGAAGGCAAACATCCGAGACAACCGAGACGGGACGTACACGGTGTCGTACGTGCCGGACATGACGGGACGTTACACCATCACCATCAAATACGGGGGAGACGAGATCCCGTACTCCCCGTACCGTATCCACGCCCTCCCCTCCGGAGATGCCAGCAAGTGTCTGGTCACAGGTAGGGCGCCAACCAATCAGATTTCACCATCTCAACCTGTCACAGTGACACTGACTCTGATTGTTTTTGTGCAGTGTCAATCGGAGGACACGGACTGGGTGAGGAAACACACAGCACTGAGGCTCTGTCTGCGGTCTACATGTCTGTAACAGCAGAGGAGCAGTGAAACATGAGCAGCCTGGCGTTCTGTCATTCATCACACATTACTACCTGCTCTAGTTAAGGAACAAGACAAAGTTTTAGATCAGTCAGAGCTGAATCGTTCACCAGATTAATCTGCTTGTGTCTCTGTGACAGACACAAGCAGATAGTTTCCCACAAAAACACAAGGAACGTGCACTAGAATAAATAATAGAAAAGCTATAAATAGAAATAAATGGAGCATGTTTCAGTTCCACTAAATTAATTAGTAAAGTCGACTGAACAGAATCAGATTTATTTAAGTTTGACTCCAGTTTGTAGTTACACACAGTAACGTCAAATGCATCCAGAGGAAAGCAGAAACAGATACTGAATCTTGAAATATTCTACCTTCTCGCTCTTCACTTACTGAGACACTGTCGCTCCTCATTTTTGTCCTGATGTGAACATCACAGGACAAAACCTCAATCTTTGTTCTGACTTTAGTTCGTCCATAGTTACTGTAAGTTAAAGCAAGTTGAAGCTGATAAACTGTGTTTCACTGACGTAAATGATGGTCCTGACTCGTCCTCCATCTCATCAGGATCAGGCATCGGCCCGACCATCCAGATCGGAGAGGAGACGGTCATCACGGTGGATGCAAAGGCTGCTGGGAAAGGTAAAGTCACCTGCAAGGTGTCGACGCCTGACGGAGCGGAGCTGGACGTGGATGTGGTGGAGAACGCAGACGGGACCTTTGATATTTACTACACGGCTCCGGAGCCTGGGAAATATGTCATAACAATCCGGTTCGGAGGGGAACACATTCCCAACAGTCCCTTCCACGTGGTGGTGAGTAACAGTCTTGCAGAGACCAATGCGGACTGGGTTTGCTTGTTCTGGTAGATCACTGGTTCCCAGCCCCGAAGTCCTGGTGGACCTGCAAGAAACCCAGAGAACAGATGGCTGGGAACCACTGGATCATCATCACAACATGTGTTTAACACTGTGTGCTGCATGCTAGTCGTAGCTGTGCAACAACAAACCCTTAAATCCCCTTTGTAATACTTAATTTAGCCTTAAACACAGAAAACTCCCTAAACAAAGCATTAAGTTAGAAAACAACCGTTTAATCAGATGATGTGATAATTAATTATCAGTTTCTCGTTCAGCTCAGTACTGGAAAAGGCTCATTAATAACACGGTGTGTGTGTGTGTGTGTCTGTGTGTGTGTGTGTTCCCTAAAGTTTGTACTTGTTCCCTGTTAGGCGACTGACTCCATCCCAATAGTAGAGGAACCGTGTGACAAGCTTCAGTCACAGCAGGCGTACGCTCCCTATGTGGGCTTCGCCCCTCAATGGGTACACACACAGTTTCTGTCCTCGCTTCACTCTCAGATCAATAACAACCCACATTCACATATCGATTATAGATTTTATTCTGGCTCTGCTGCATGATCGTCTGTCACATCCGACTAACACAGTCACATTTAATCTTTCTCTTTCTCTTCGTTAAATATGTTTTATGTTGTACTTAGTTTTTCTGTTTATTTTAATTAGATTTTTTTATTTAGTTCAGGTTAAATGTATTTTTACTTTATTATGTTTTTTATTATTTTGCTTTTTGTATTAGTTGTTTAGAAATGAATAGTGAATTTATTATTAATGTAATATATTATTATTAACTTTAATTCAACATTGTTATTCATTCATTTAAATATGTTTCTATATTTATAACATTTATTTAATTGTTTTAGTTTCTAGAGGAAAATGCATTTGATTAATTTTTTACTTGATGTCTTTGATTTTCTCTGATGTCTCTTTTTTTTTTATTGAATTGTTTTATTTCATTTGGTCTTTTATGTATTTTGTTATGTATAAACTGGTTTCAGACCAGTCTCAGACCAAACTGCTCCTTCCACACTCTGCATGTTCTGACCTGTCTCTGGCTGGTTTCCCAGAGTTCCCAGTACAGTGACACTAACAGCCCTCCCCTCCGGTTTAGGCCACTGATGACCCCGTCAGCCCCATGGATGGGATGGAGCCTGTCCTCCGGCCCTTCAGCCTGGTCATTCCCTTCACTGTGCAGAAAGGAGAGATCACAGGTAAGAACTGGTTTGTTTCTCTCACAGCAGTTATTGTTTAAAATGTTTCACACATCTTCTGCTTGATTTATCATTTATTATTTATTCATCATCGAGATTTGCTTTAAAATATTTCTCTGTATGTTTGGATGAGAAACTACTTTACTCTGTTTTTTCTGTCAGCAAATCTCATATCAGTGACTGAGGTTCTGCAGACTTTAGTGAAACGGACCTTTAAGGCCTGTATTTGAGTAGCTCTGATCTGACAGACGTAGGATTTCAGATTTAATAAAAAGACGTTTTACTTGACTTCTGTAAGTATAGCAACAAATAACATGTTGTTGTTTTGCACCTATTGATTAAATTTAGATATTTAAATATTGATTTAATACTAGATGAATAGCAGAACCACAGTGGGGGGGTCAACCTACATTTGTACGTTGTTCTCCAGGTGAAGTGCGGATGCCCTCTGGTCGAACTGCCTGTCCTCACATCACCGACAACAAGGATGGCACCGTGACTGTGAAGTACTCCCCGACTGAGCGAGGTCTACACGAGATGGACATCAAATACGACGGCAACCACATCCCAGGTCACCCCCCCACACCCACCCTCCATCACTATAATAATAATAATAAAACCTGCTGCTCTAACTGAACTTGCCTCTGTGGTGGTTTTCTACGAGGATCAATCTTTGGTTTACATCCTGCTGGTTCCCATGGAAACACATTCATTTCATTTATTTTACATCTGAACTTTCGGTGTATTTAAAGAAACCATATCATCCGCGTACAGGTTTACTTCGGACAGTATTCTGACCTGGTAAAACTGACCCATTCATCATAACAACTCACACTGTTTTTCTGCTTTGCAGGAAGTCCACTTCAGTTCTACGTCGATGCCATTAACAGTGGTCATGTGACTGCTTATGGTCCCGGTCTGAGCCACGGCACAGTGAACAGGGCGGCTACCTTCACTATTGTTACTAAAGATGCTGGAGAAGGTGTTAATACCAGAAATAAAAACACGCTGACACAGTAGACGCAGTTAAACAACTAGCTAATAATAACGTGTAGATGAATGAAACAGTTTTGTATTCTCCATCTCTCTGCAAGGCGGTCTGTCTCTGGCTGTGGAAGGTCCATCTAAAGCGGAGATCAGCTGTAAAGACAACAAAGATGGGACGTGCACCGTGTCCTACCTGCCCACTGCACCTGGAGAGTACAACATCATTGTGAAGTTTGATGACAAACACATCCCCGGCAGCCCCTTCTCCGCCAAGATTACAGGTATTCAAACGGGTCTCCAGAATCTCAATTTTTCTGGGGCGGTTTAGCTGTGTCTGACTATGTTTCAGATCAGATCTGTGCTGCTCCTCAGTTTACTCACCGTAACAGTTTCAGAGTTTGTCATATTTTATTCCTTCAGCTCAGAGAAGCGTCACTCAAACGTCTGTTATTCACATTAAATACAAGTTCCCCTAATTCAAAAACTGGAGTCAAGGGAAAACACGTGAAAATCTATTTAACTTCCTGCACAAAAGTGACACAGACACCAGCCTTCACAGTAAAATGAGTATAATAACATACATTTAACAGAATATGCTACAGTCATGTTCACAGTAAAGAAATGTCCATCGTATTCTGTAATCATCACAGGATCACTTGAACCAACACTGACACTCATGTTTACCTTTGTTTTCCAGGTGACCACTCGGTGAGAACATCCCAGCTCAACGTTGGCACGGCCTCTGACGTTTCGTTAAAGATCACAGAGACAGATCTGAGCAGTCTGACGGCGACCATCAGAGCGCCGTCCGGGAACGAGGAGCCGTGTCTGCTGAAGAGGCTGCCCAACAGACACATCGGTCGGTTTCAGCTTCACACTAACAAACACTCTGTAGAGTGTAGAGTGATTATTTAAAACTCACTGACTGACTCTTGAAGTTCTGCTTCATTGTGCACTGGGTTCAAAGAAGGCAGCTACTTTTGTTGTAACCTAGTTCGAGCATTTGTCTTCAGCTGTTTTCCTTGGGAATGACACACAGTTCTAGCCAGGTGTTTTACTGAGACTCTTCTTCCAGCCTTAAGGACATGAATCAAATAGACAGATTCTGTCTCATGTTTCAGTCCGTGTTTCTCTTGTCTGCAGGTATCTCCTTCACGCCGAAGGAAGTGGGCGAACACGTGGTGAGTGTGAAAAAGAACGGGAAACATGTGACCAACAGTCCGTTTAAGATCATGGTGGGTCAGTCGGAGATCGGAGACGCCAGTAAGGTGAAGGTTTACGGTCAGGGTCTGGTGGAGGGACACACCTTCGAGGTGGCCGAGTTTATTGTGGACACGAGGAACGCAGGTAAGAAGCTCATTGAGCTGCTGTTAGATCACTGGCTTCATGACAGAAAGTTCAAGTAGTGTTTGAAATGACAGCTGAAGCTACAACATTTGCTGCCTCTGCTTTTTATTGGAATAATTTCTATTCATTAACTGTCTGTGAAGATATGGCTGAAATATAACAAAGATATTAAAGGTAAAAAACATCTGAACATCTTCTCTCTGCCCCAGGTTATGGGGGTCTGGGTCTGTCCATAGAGGGTCCCAGTAAAGTGGACATTAACTGTGAGGATGTGGACGACGGGACGTGTAAAGTCACCTACTGCCCCACTGAACCTGGAAACTACATCATCAACATCAAGTTTGCTGATCAGCACGTACCAGGTATGGTACGTGCTGGACCAAAACACATTTGTTACAGCACTGATTTCTACTTTTTAAACTGCTGCTGACTTTATTAAGACTTTTTCAGTAAACAGATCTTGTCACTGAGGTTTTCTTATTACTCAGATTAGGTTTTCTTTCTCTGAAGTGTGAACAAATCAAATTACAGACAAATGTAGACAAATATACCCACAGAATAAATCCATAAATAAATAAATAATTGATTTACTGTACATCACACATGTAATATTCAGTGGTCAACCTTCAAACTGCAGAGTTTTTAAAATGAAATCTCCTTCTGTGTTTCTCGTCGTCAGAGCTGAAGCCAAAAAACGTGGGTAAATCTTCTGGTGATAATCTGTTTTTTTTCTGTTGCATCGTGTCTGTAACTAAGCTCCAAGACAGTGAAACTTTTTCAATCAAAGCAAATATTTTCAGATGAAAGTTGCTTGAAAAGTCTATGTGAATATGAAACTGTACAGTTTGATGTGAGGGGCTGAAGGAAAGAAGAACAGATGTTCCTTCATTATGTTGACATTTCTGTCCCGACAGGAAGTCCGTTCACGGTGAAGGTGTTTGGCGAGGGCCGGATCAAGGAGAGCATCACCAGGAAACGTCAGGCTCCGTCCATTGCTACTGTGGGCAGCACCTGTGACCTCAACCTCAAAATCCCAGGTGAGCTGTGACACCACGTCTGCGCCACCTGTCTGCACCTGCCCCCTCTGCTTCCTTCTCTTCACCTCCTGCTCTTCATCCTCGCTTCCTTCCTGCCCTCCTGGTTTTAGGGAACTGGTTTCAGATGGTTTCGGCTCAGGAGCGTTTGACTCGGACGTTCACTCGCAGCAGCCACACCTACACTCGCACCGAGAGGACGGAGATCAGTAAAACTCGAGGCGGAGAGACCAAGAGGGAAGTCCGTGTGGAGGAGAGCACGCAGGTCGGAGGAGATCCCTTCAGAGACGTCTTTGGAGACTTCCTGGGACGAGAGAGCCTGAGCGGGTTCAGTGGCAGCCGGCCGCCGCTGCAGGATGGTGTGTGTGTGTGTGTGTGTGTGTGTGTGTGTGTGTGTGTGTGTGTTTCTAGTTCATGATATTGAAGCTCAGTGTTTCTGCATGTGTCTGAATGTTGGACTGACTACGATCATCGCAGTACTGTGGAGAGAAAAAACACTCAACCTGATGCATGCAGAGGAAGCCTGAGATTATTGTAATTTTCTTTCCACCTGCATCATAATCTGATCTTCCCACAAACATTTTGATCCAAACGAACTGTATGAAAGTATGTGGGCCAGCACTGTTAGCTGTGTTACTTTGTGCTGCCTTCCTGATGAGCTCGGCGACTTGTGAATTAGCAGATGTTGCACCATTCACTGGAAAACTGTTCATAATTGTTCATAATGTTTTATAACCTTTAAACTCACACAAAGTGCATAAATGTCAGGTTTGAACACATGAGCCAGAAAACTGAAATAACGAGTTAGATCAGCACTGGGCAGAGAAGGAGCTTTTTCACCTACAAGTGCACACTTGATTACTCTTCTGTCAGAACTTTTGCTTGGTGCAGATGCCAGACATTAAAGATTCACCAGACAGTTTGTGGTGAAATATTACAAGAACACGTTTCTTTGTTATCAGAAGAAAATCACTAAACTGTACAACGATCCATATTAAAACTGACTGATTGTCCTGTTTTCTTGGTCCATGTTCTGTAACATGGACATGTTACATGTTCTGTAACATGGACCAGGGCGACCCGTCTGATCCGTCTTTTCTTCCTTGCTCCTGTCCTCCCCTCTCCTCCTTTGCTCTCAGGTGAGGCAGGTAACCAGGAGATGACTGCTCAGGTGACAAGTCCTAGTGGAAAGACAGAGGACGCAGAGATCATTAAAGGAGAAGAAAGCACCTACAGTGTCCGCTTCATCCCTCAGGAGATGGGACCTCATATTGTCAATGTGAAATATAGAGGCCAGCATGTCCCTGGGAGCCCCTTCCAGTTCACCGTGGGACCCCTGGGAGAAGGAGGGGCCCACAAAGTCCGAGCAGGAGGAACAGGACTGGACCGAGGAGTGGCAGGGACCCCAGGTGGGCTGGAAAAATGAGATTGAAGAAAAAATCTTCATCATCTACGATTTTGTCTGTCTTTTCCCTCTGTGTTACTCTCAACTCTTTACGGTGAAGCTTTATTATAGTTTTCACGTTGGGGGTGAAAATGGTCCCAGTAAAATTTATAATATAATATAATTTCTTCAGGATAAATGTATTTGTGGTTTTTCAGCTGAGTTCAGTATCTGGACCAGAGAAGCCGGAGCTGGAGGTCTCTCCATCGCTGTTGAGGGACCTAGCAAGGCAGAGATCACCTTTGAAGACAGGAAGGACGGGTCCTGTGGAGTCGCCTATGTGGTCCAGGAGCCTGGTGAGATTAACACAGAGTCTAGATCAGATTTCTGACATGAAGACATGAAGCATTGAGTGAACAACAACCTGTTTTCCTGTTTAGCTTTTCTGTAACAATAGCAATATTTAACATGTATTATCATCATTAAAATCTATTAAAACATGACTGCTCAGCATGTGACGTTATGAAGATAGACGAGCTTTAGACTGAGGAACAGGACACTTCTCTTAGAGAAGTATGAACATGAGAAAGTGAGCATATAAAGTTATTATATATATATATATATATATTATTCCCCGTTGTGTCTTCTCTCAGGTGATTATGAGGTTTCCATTAAATTTAATGATGAACACATCCCTGACTCTCCGTACATTGTCCCTATCGCCACCCTGTCTGACGATGCTCGCCGGCTTACCATCACCAGCCTGCAGGTGAGAAAACATTGTCTTTGTTACAGTCAGATGAAATGGTTTGCACACAGCCAGATGAGGTTACATGTCTATCAGAGTCTCAATATCAGAACAAATTCAAATGTGGAGTTTTGATTT
This sequence comes from Ctenopoma multispine, assembly GCA_034779795.1. Classification (NCBI taxonomy): domain Eukaryota; kingdom Metazoa; phylum Chordata; class Actinopteri; order Anabantiformes; family Anabantidae; genus Ctenopoma; species Ctenopoma multispine. The sequence goes on from JAUYWH010000015.1 coordinate 15,780,785, forward strand.
ACTATGATTACATTTATTTTAAGTGTCTGCCTTGTGTATTTTTGTGTTCAGGTGTATAAATGTATCTTTGCTCTGACAAAACATCTCAGCTGCTGCTTTCGATAGCTTCCACAGTGCATCATCTTTTGTTGCTCTGAAATCTAGTTTAATTATGCATTAAACAAGAATCAAACATATAATCAAATTAGTTAATAAATGTATTAATTTTCTCTTGATTGACAAATAACAAACACAGTTTCACTGCATCAGCCCAGAACAGGAATTACTTTTTACATTAGATTAATTTCCTACTTGTGAGAATGAAACACCAAAACCTCATATTCACCTGCATGCTGACTGAGCCAACTGATGTAACCCTCCTTCTTCCTCTGGTCGTCATCAGGAGATGGGTCTGAAAGTGGGACAGGAGGCCTCCTTTTCTGTACAGCTGAATGGAGCTAGAGGTCTGATTGATGCTAAGGTCCACACACCATCAGGAGCCATAGAGGAGTGTTACATCTCTGAACTGGACAGTGGTGAGAACCCAGAAAATATCAGTGTGTACTTGTTGAGTGTGTACTGCCAAATGAAAAGCATTTATGGAAAGAACAGCAGTAATGGACTGAGTCTAACCTATACATTAGTACCCCAAGGCTCAAGACTGGGCTCACTAACCATGACATCAAACTCTAAATGGCTGCTGATCCTAATGATCTGAGCCTCCTTTACTGCCCTGGAAACAGAAACTCTCATCTAAAGATCTATAGATCCATTCTTACCTAGAGCCTAAAAAAGCCCTAGAAAATGGTAGAAAATGAAAAAAGAAAACTTTAAGACAGAATATACAATCACTACTCCAAAAGTTCAAAACTTTATTTTACATAATCTGTAGTTTCCTGGACAGTGTCATGTGATTGTGTCCTGGAGACAGGTACAGCAATAGAATGCTGTCTTTTTTCCTTTCAGTTAGTACCAACTTAACTGTTTTTAAAAGTTAACTTCTGTGATTGTTCAGATTTGTGATAGTATGATTTAAAAGCTGGTTATATTTAGTACAGAATACCTTACTTTGGACCTTGTTAATTTGCTTTGTTGTCCTTGTGTTTCCATAGACCAGTATGCTATTAGATTTATCCCAAGGGAGAATGGGGTTCATTCTATCCATGTTCGTTTCAATGGTAGCCACGTTCCTGGCAGCCCCTTTAGAATCAGAGTGGGAGAACCAGGACAAGTTGGAGATCCTGGAATGGTGTCTGCCTTTGGAGCGGGACTCGAGGGAGGCACAACAGGTATAAAAACACCTGATTTCTAATTCTTATCTGTAAACAGGAAGTACTGTAGAAGGGATTTTAATGGATGTTTATTATGTCCATCTCCTTCAGGTGTGGTGTCAGAGTTTATTGTGAACACATGTAATGCTGGCTCAGGAGCTCTGTCTGTGACCATCGATGGACCATCAAAAGTGAAAATGGACTGTCAGGACTGTCCTGAGGGCTACAAGGTCTCCTACACTCCCATGGCTCCTGGAAGCTACTTGATCACTATCAAATATGGAGGACCCCAGCATATCGTAGGCAGCCCTTTCAAGGCCAAAGTCTCAGGTGGGGCATTGGAACAGAAATCAGCACCACAAATCCAAAACTGGGACATGAACCCAGTCTGCATTTCTGCATTGCATTTATAACCCAACTGTAGTAAAGTCACAGTACAAAGTGACTCCCTACATTTTACTGGTTGTGTGAAGATCACCAGAGAGGAACCTCTTTATTTAATTAAACAATAATATAAAATGAATGTGTCCCAAGTCTGCAGATTTATGCAACAATACTGAAATGGACTGGACAAGAATCAGGAATGTCCTGCCTCACACCTGAGGCTGTGACCTGTGGCCACAGAGCAGCTCTAGTGGAGCAGTTGCGATTAAGGGTCTTACTAAATTGCACCACAGTGTTGTTGATATGGGCAAACAAAGCTTTTCACATGTCCCACTTGTGTTCATGCCTAATCCCACCGTACCGAGCTACATGTCTAGCTCGGTACTAGAGGCAGTAAACTTCTCCCGGGTCATTGCCTCTCATTATAGCTGGTATTTCTTTAAATCTCTGCAGGACCTCGTCTGTCTGGTGGACACAGTCTGCATGAGACGTCATCTGTTCTCGTAGAAACTGTCACCAAGACATCAGCAATGGGTGGGGCCTTCGCTTCCTTACCCAAATTCTCCTCAGACGCCAGTAAAGTCATCTCCAGAGGTGCTGGTCTGTCAAAGGCCTTTATAGGCCAGAAGAACATGTTCACAGTCGACTGCAGCAAAGCAGGTGAGGAGCCACATGAAGGATGTTTGAAGACATGAGCAGGTTTGTTCTGTTTTTCCTAAAGACATTTTCACCACTGACTGGTATCTCTACTTTTGACTCTGCAGGCACCAACATGTTGATGGTTGGTGTCCATGGGCCAAAGACGCCATGTGAGGAGGTGTACGTCAAACACATGGGTAACAGGATGTACAACGTAACGTACACCGTCAAAGAACAGGGCAGCTACATCCTCATTGTCAAATGGGGGGATGAGAATGTCCCAGGCAGTCCTTTCCATGTCACTGTCCCTTAAAACTGAGCTTGATCTTCATGTTCGTCTCTGTGTGACGCACTGAAGACTTTTCAGCTCCAGTGTGAAAGACTGTTTTCATACTTTGTGCCAAAGATTGTCCTGTTTCTTGGTCAGACACCAGCACTAGAGTTTTATCTTCATCCCTAGTTACATACATTAGACAACAGTATTAGTTAAAGACAGTTTTCATGTTGTCAGTTTGCTATTAAAATGGTGATGCAGAAGGGTTAAAACTATTTCACATTTGAATTAAAAAATACCTTCTGATGTAATCTGATTTCAAAACACATGACCTGATGCCAGACTGTACTGTTCTGTTACACAGGTGTTTGGACGAGATAGTTACTTGTTTGTGGAAGCTGAAATTTTGTCTGACACAGTCTAGAGTCAAAGGAAGCGAGGTGGCCTGGACTGCTTTAGAATAATTACACAGATTCAGAGAAAAAGACGATCCTTCCATGATGAATTCAGTCTTTTGGATAAAACCACTTAGCAGATGTCATAGAATCAAGATTGTAACTGGATGTTTCTGACTTTTGCATTAACTGGATTAAAACTGTCCATATTCTCCTTTTTTAAGAAACAGCTTCTCAGAGTAGAACTTGTAAGTACAACTGGGAATAGAAGCAACTCTTTTTATATTACATCTGTTCAAACCTCTGTGATAGTGTTTTCCCAAAGCTGAGAGAGTCAGAGGATCTCAATGTACCACGCCGTGACTTTAACGCTTTGCTTTTGATTTTATTTATTGTCAGACCCTTGTTCCTCTTTTTATTTTCTTTGACAGAAAATGGTCTTATTGTTGAGAGCGTGATGTTTCTTCCTGGATTGTTTTAGATAAAGGTTCTAACCACAGGAAGGAGGTGCGGCGGGGCAATCACTTTATTTTGTGAATGTTAAAACACAGGTGATGTTGAAATGACCCAATATTTCTGAGTGACATTTTATAGTGATTTTGTATGTATTAAAAATTTAAAATTGATGAAGTAAATTTTAACTGTTTGTGCAGGCATAATAAAGGTTTCACTTGCCACAGAGAACTGCAGCAGCTGCTGCTTGTGATGTTGAGAGATTTAAGTGAAACTGGCGCCACACAGAGGCTTTTATGTTCATTACAGCCACAGTATGACGAAACTGTCCTCGTAGTGTTGCTGTGTGGTGTAGGAACCAGACGCTGTTCATTAGTAAAATGATCATCGACAGATGTCAGAGATACAGGAAGACATGGGTAATGAGATAGAGTCATCTGGTAGAAACATCGACAAAGCAATAATAGGAAAAGTAATGTGAGTGGATGATACAACCCAGGGATGAGGTATGGATGAAGAAGAGAGGTCAGACAACAGAGCCCTGTAGAACACCTGTGAAGAGGCAGTGAAAGTTGGATACCTGCCTCTACCAAAATACCTTGAAGACTAGCCTGTATAGGTAGGACCTGAACCAGCTGAGAACTGCACCAGAGATTTTTCTAACTCAACAGGTGAAGACGGGAAGATCTGGTGATTTATAGAGTCAATGTCTGCAGACAGACCACACAGAAGTAGGACTTAGGACTGTGCCACAGATTTTGCAGACCAGAGGGCTCCATAACTGTGAGGAAGGCTGTTTCTGTAGAATGACCCCTCCTGAAGCCAGACTGGGTGACATCCAGGATGTTGATCAGAGATGGCTGAAGATAAATAACACTTCCAACACTCAATATACTAGTAGTCTCCAACAACTGCTGCCAGTCTTCATAGTGACAGATGTCACAGACCTGTCACCGAACGTGTCGACCCATGTGGTAGGAATTCATCCACCAGTCCTGAGGCTCAGGGATGAGTGCCGTAACCTGAAATTTAATATTGAATTAAATGGAATATTTAGAATAAAAGAAAATGACTTCATGAAGAACCTTCATTATGTTTACTGACAGAAATACAACTCATCATGATGTAAACTAAAAAATACAGAGGTCTGCAGTGAGATGCTGCAGGAGACCAGCAGGTGGCTGCAGAGACTCTTCAAACCAACGCTGGTGGAGACAAAGACAGTAAATGTTCTGAAAACCCAGAGAGATGTGGTTTAATCTGTGGGAGGAATAACTGTAGATACTGAATTGAGCTGAGGGATGAAAATAGTCAAACCAAATATGTCTAATCAGAGAAGTTAGTGAACGTCTCAGTGAGATTTCACTGATTTAATTTCTCTGTCTGCTGTCCACGTTCAGTTTATCGCCATTCAGAGGGTCAGTGAAGGGGAAATGGAGCAGAAGCCTCCTCCAGCCCTTCTCTGTTGTTTTCCTGAGGCTCACGTGTAAACTGGGAAACAACCAGATATAAGGTCTGAACAGACGACGTTTGCATCGTGACTGTGAGCTGCTGCTTTTAAATCCTGCAGCTGATCCGTGATGAGGAGCTTGTTCAGGTGACCAGATGAGAAACTACACAGAAATGTTGAAGTCACCTGTCCTGTGGAAACACAAAGACAAAAATGTCAGTGTCGACAAAATCAAAGAGGAAATCCAGCTTCTTCCTGAACACATCTCTCCTCCATAATCAAACTATGGAAAAATCATCACCTTCATATTCACACTGTCTTTGACTTAATGTGACACAGTGACCGAGCGCCTGCTGTTCACTAACCTGGTTCCATCGTCTGTCTGCAGCAGCTTCTTTCTGCACCGTCACCTCCACAGAAATCTGGATCCTGTCATCAGGGTTGGGGGGTAAGAGAAAGTTGACTGCCATGTTTACATTTTACCAGGTCTCTTATCTCAAACCTGACGTCATGTGAATTCCACTTTTCCTCAGGTTGAGCTCCTGCTGCTGTGAGTTCACCTCCTGTATCATCAGACTTTTTAAAATAACTTGATTCAGTTTTTCAGGCTGAGAACAAAGACGTCGTCATGGCCATGTCTGCACTGGGACTGTTTCAACTGTGAGAAATCATTTCTCTGGGATTAAAAATATAACAAGACAAATAAAAGCCTGTTGGATGATGATGATGATTCATACTGTTTCAGGATGTCCCTCTTGCTCCTTCTCCAACGGCTGTATTAGTGAGGGTATTATTAGTCCGAGCGGATGGCTGTAATTAATGCCTCTGAGGGGGGAGGAGGGGGAGAGAGGAGGGCAGCGGGAGCTAAAAATACTCCTCCTAATTTAACCAGCCAGATTTCTAATCCAGGAGACGACAACACCCTCCTCCTCCTCTTTTCTTTTCGTCATTCGAGCAGCATGGGCGTGGCTCTTCTGTTCTTTCTGCAGCCTGATGCAAACAAAACAAGCATTTGATGGTTCAAAGAAAAAACACTCTTCAGCTTCCGGAGCTCAAAGTTTAGTTCAATCTCAGGTTGGAGCACTAAAAGCATTTGTTGAACCTTCACAGGGAAACTTACCAGAGCTTTCAAGTGCATTTCACAGTCTTCTTCTGTTGTTACATGAGCAAAACCCCATAGTCAGGTCAAGTGATTACAAAGGATCAGACTCCATCTGTGAAGTTCCATGAAATACTTAGACCTACTGAGAACACAACTTCCATTATGGCCTCACACCATTGTTGGCTCTCTCTGACCTCCATCATTCTGCATGCAGCTACAGGTGAACTGTTAAACCTCAGTTTTCTATCCCGTCCCAGTTTATGTGTAATGTAAACATGGACGTGCACGTGAGTGTCACAGTGAACATGACCCCACTGAACCACAACCTGCTAGCACTTTTACAGATAAATGAAATGACTATAAAAAGTTTTAATGACAAATCTTCCTTAAACAGTTCTTGAGTCTGTGGGTCACAGTCCTGTTGTAGGATGAAACTTGTGCCGTCTCCAGAATCAGGGAGTGGTGTAACAAAGTGAAGTAAGTTCTTTTGCCCTGCACAAATCTCCCTCGTCTGTACGTTAGAGCAGAGACAAACACGTCATGGAAGCGCAGACTGACCTGTATTAACAGGTGCATCAGTCTGCGAGTAGAAGATAATAAAAACAGTAGTGACCAGCTCTGCGTTTCTACCAGTGAACGAGCACCTCGCATGGTTTTGTCCTAACATGTTAAAATATAAATGATTTACAGGGAATTTGCAGCTGTTGTTCTGTCAAACAATGAAGCTCCAGAGATCCACTGTGCTGCTGTTGGTCGGCTGCGGCTCTGATAAGAGCGAGCGGGTCTCAGCGAGCGGACAGGAAACAATAACAGGCAGCAGAGGGTGGAAATCAGCCAGAGCGAGACAAAACAACACATTTCATCTTTTTACTTCTCAAACATTCACACAGAGTAAGAAGCAGCTGCTGCAGAGGAAAAGCTGAAGCTGAACGGGACCATAGAGAACAGGTCACGTCCTCCAGCTGTGGAGCTGACGTGCACAGTTCTCAGGGGGGGGGGGGTTTAAAAAAGGGCATCTATACAAATATATGTAGTCTAATTATCTCCTCTGTTCTCCTACAGACAAGCAGTAGGTCGGTGGTCTGAAGTGTGCCCACAACGTCCACAAACCCCCAATCACTGAGGTTCCACAAGCCAGCGCAGCCAGCAGGTCCAAGCCCCAAGCCTGGTACAAAACCAAGGAGGGCTGCATCAACAAGAACATCTGGCATAAAAAAGCCGTGTCAAGTCTGGATGTGGACCAAAAGAGTTTCCTTCAGGCAGTTTTCCATCTCTGCCTGTCTGTGTGCAGTGTGAGAGAGGAGGCATGGATCAGGTCATGTTTGTGCAGTTTTAGTCCTTGTTTTTGGCCAGAACTGAATCCACACAGGTTCAGTTTACAAATGACTCCAGCCATTAATACAAGACTGGACCTGACACATAGGATAATTAACTTAATTAGCTTAAAGAGCTGGTGGCGGGCAGTGATACGATAAAGGATGGGTATGAGTCAATATGAAAAACCTGAGATGGGGTTATGTTCTCTGAGTGCAGTGAAGGAAGCTGTTGAACTGTGGCTGTGTTTGCTGCTGAGGAATGGGACAGTTTCACTCTCTGTAGAACAGCATCATCTTCCTGAGCTGGTTGTGTTTCAGGAGGATCCGCTCTGAGCACGTGTTTCTGAGGTGTCAGAGTAAATTAGTTACGTAAAAAAGTGTTTACCTGATCGGCTTCCAGAAATGAACAATCACTTCCTCTTTGTCTGATTACCCACATGTTAATTGGACCAAAGCTCTCAACTGATGGTGAAGAAAAAAGCTAATAGATGAGAGGTGGTGGTTGGTTGTCTCTGCTCTGGGATCGTGGGGTGTAGCATCCTGGAGAATGATATTTGAATAGAGTCAGATCAGTGGCATTAATGAAGTGACCACAGAAACTTTGCTGATTCGACCCAGAGCTTCCGAACATGGAAGTCAGTGCGAAAAGGAGAGAAGAAGAACCCTCCAGGGCCTGGATGCTGGTGGAGGATCTCTGGACTGCAGTCATGGCAGCTGGATGTCTTTCTTGTGAGGTTAAAATACAACCTGCTTGTGCGTCCATGGTCCATCCACATGTACCCCTGCAGCAGCAGGTGACTCAGTGACCATGAGAACTGGTCCACATCAGCAGAACATGTGTCAGTGTCAGCAGCCTTAGGTACGTCTCCACTGAAAAATATCAACGTGTTTGTTCCAGAAAACCTTTCACTTGTGTTTCCTCCAGAACATATTTGTTGGTGCCGTTTAGGACAGGAGGCAGGAGGCAGGAGGCAGGAGGCAGGAGCTAGGAGCAAGTAGCTAGGAGCGCACTCTTTAGGTGACAGAGCAGATTTATCTTGTGTGTCTGTGTGTGTCTGTGTGTGTCTGTCTGTGTCTCTGTGTGTGTGTGTGTGTGTGTGTGTGTGTGTCTGTGTTTATGTGTGAGTCTGTGTCTGTATGTGTGTGTGTGCGCTGTATGTGTGTGTGTATATGTGTCTGTGTGTGTCTGTGTGTGTCTGTGTGTGTGTGTGTGTGTGTGTGTTCCTGCAGACAGAGAAAATAGTTTTCATAAAAACAAAGCAGACATCTTTTTTCAGCTGTGCAGTGAGACTGAAATCAACCTGTCAGGTGTATAAAAGGTCCAAACTGCGCGTGCAGATGAATAACAGAACACTGAGGTTGCGACCTGCTGCTGGACACACTGATTGGTTTAGAAAAACCTGCTGCTGTCGCCGCTAAACCTGAATAATATCACACACACACCAACTGGAAATATTCTGCTCCTTCTTTCACCCCAATTTTCCAGCTCTCAGTCAGGAGGCGAGTGATTGGACGACGGGGGTGGTGATGGTGGAGGGGCCTGGAGGGACTCCTCCATCTCGTACTGAAAATGGCTGACTGGTTTTCTGCCCGTTGCAGCTCCCAGAACCCACTGGGAGCAGCGTTAATGGATTATGAAACGACCATTAACTTGCTGAGGAAACTTGTTCCTTTGTAAAAGTCGACTGAAGAGTTTCTGACTAGAGACAAAGCAGGGGGCGGGGGGGGGTGTATCTTTACATCTTTACTCAAAGTTCCCTCCAGTCATGAAGACATTTAAAACAAACTGTGTCTCATGAGTTTTTGTTTCTCTAAAAATTCTTCAGCATCAGATTTTTCTCTGTGAGCTGAAAGTTATCATCACGTCTCCACCAGCTTCCACACATCGTGTTCATACCTCCACGTGTAGAGCTCAGCTTTTTTATTTCTTTATTTTCTTCATTATATGTTGTACAGTGGCGGCCCGTCAATAGGGGGCGCTGGGGCGCCGCCCAACCAGAAGAAGAAGATAGGAATCATAAAATAATTTGAGAAAAACATAAAACTTAAATAAACCATCTATATCTTATACAGACCGTGAGTACTGTGTAGAATCAAGTGTGGTTTATAAATGTTCTCACTTATTTACCGCGACTGAACGGTCGTGTGACGTATTTCCTGTTCCTTTGGGGCGCCAAAATCTTTACCACAGACCTACGTTATAACTGGTGCAT
>JAUYWH010000015.1:15790360-15803725 GCA_034779795.1 Ctenopoma multispine
GTCTGGACTCATACAGGTAAAACACATTTAATACATTTTCCTGATAAAGAGAGAAAACATCAACAGACTAGCAGCTAAATGCTAACTGCTACATGTTTTACAATGATTAGTGTAACTGCTGTCAGGAACCAGTTATACAATTTCAGCTCATTTAATAATCTGATAAATATGTTACAGATTTGAGTTAATAAATAAAAGCATTTTATGTGATGAAAATTAAAGTAGATGTATAGTTGATATATAGATGATAGCGGAACCAAAGTTCGTCTGTTATGAGAGAGAGAGAGAGAGACTGACACAGAGAGAGAGAGAGAGGGGGGTGATAGTGTTTAAGTTACGTTGCTGTTACGTTAGGTTTAATGCTGCTGGATATTAGCGGACTTGCTAATTAATTAGGTAGCCTCTATCAACATTTAAGTGACTGTGATTGTCCAGTTAGCGTCTTATAGTTTTACTAAGCAGATTATTATGTCGTGTTTGTGTTGTGAATCTTTATTTTATTGATGATTCTTTGAGAATGCCTGCATTAATTTCTGTGGTGGTGTCATGATGACTGGTGGACTGTTACTGTGCTTAAAGGACATCTGAGACAAAACAGAATGAGCTGTTTACCTTTCGTTTCTTTAATTTAGCTGCTTGACTTAATGTTCTCAGTTGAAGGAGACACAGGCGAAATGTATTATACTAAATAGTAAATGATTAAAAACACAGACGGTGTATTTTCACATTAATTTAATATTTTAAAGCAGTGTGATGCATGATAATGGTGATTTTGCTTATACTAGTGGTGATGTTAGAGTGCATCTGAAAATGAACTTGCAAAAGTGTGCCCCCCCCCCCAAAAAAATAGTTTCACTGGCCGCCACTGGTTTTAAATAGGATCAAACTCGAACAAAGAAATTAGTTTATCACTGGAATATAAAACTTCAGCTGTGCTCGCCGTTGTCTGATTCTCCTCTTCAGAGGTTGACTGCTCTGTCTATGAAGCCACTGCTGCTTTAGCTCGTACCTGACAGCAGTCAACCTGACATGAGCTCGGGCTCAGAGAACCTGGTGGTGTTAATGCACTGTCTTGATGTTTGGCTTCTCGCTTGGTTGCATTTCTGCCTGCAGTGGTGGTCTCAATAAGACTCCAGAGCCCATGTGTTCATCGTGATAACGTGACGTTTCTGTGCAGCCTTTCCACCCTCTGCTTCTACACTCTGAGATTTGTGAAGGTTTTCACTGAGCAACGAGAAATATTCTTTTGACAGTTCTGTCATGAAGTCTGGAGCCACAAACTCTCTCAGCTTGGAAAGACTGAGCCTTTGTTGATCCTCTCACATTTTGGAATCATTCAAAACAGTGTGGCTGAGATATGTTATGTCTTCAGTCCCAGTTTTAGTGTGTTTCAGCATTAAACTCTAAATTTGATTATATTCACAAATATAATGAAGTTGTTGAGTGAAAGACTGAAAATCTTTTCTTTGTACTTTCATCAGATAAAGGTTTGAAAGACTGAACACAGATTTCAGTTTTATTTTTATATTTATCATATAAAACTTTAAAACTATAAAGCACCAGGAAGTTCAAGATAATAATGAAAGTAGAAATATCACTATGTAAAAGTTCATGTTCTGTGTTCTGACATTGGAAGGGAAATGAGTCATTATGCAGTCATGGCTACTTAGCAGCATGAAATGTGCAGCTGTGATTCCCGTGAATCCTATTTCACATGTAGCTGTGTGCTGAGCTTTTATCCCCCCTCCCTGGCTGTGGTACATTCCAGTAATCACCTGCTCAAGGTTTTCACCTGTGTCCAGACCTACTTAACCTGCCTCTCCTAAGTCCTCTAGTTTACCAGAACCTGTTCTGCTCTGAAGCTGCTTCTTTTCTAACTCTGTAAGTTTGGATGTTCTTGGATTCTGGATCTTGTTTGTTCTTTGGACCTTGTGAAGTGTTACTTGCTTTTGGACATTGGATTGTGGACCGGTTAAGGACATCTGGACCCTGAACTATTCATTGACTTTGTTCTTGGCTCTACACTCATTCATCTGCTCAGGTCAGACATCTTCTCGTCTATCTGCGTTCAGCTGGTCAGGTATTTCAGTCTTGGTCCTGGCTTGTTTCTCCCATTGTTCCTTCAGGTCATGATGTGGTTTTGATAAAGCAGAGCTTAGGTCTAATTCACACTAATGAACATTTCTGCGGCTGAAAACCAGTCCACACCTGATGTTTAAGCTCCTTTCTGCAGATTCCACATTACAACGCTAGAAGAAATGAATTCTCCTGCTACTGAGCATGTGCAGAGGACAGATCAGTCACAGAAAACAAGCGAAGAAGAAGAATCAGCTACTGTTTCTTCATCTACTGAGCTTCATCATGTTAAAACCTGCAGGTTGATTTGCGTTGTTGCACCTTTGTTGCTCTCGTCCCTTCGTAAAAACATTGTTTTAGTGTGGATGCAGAGGAAAAGCTGTGGTTATGAATTTATCCGGTTTAATGTGGACGTCAAACACCAGAGAAGAAGCAACAGACCTGTTTTAAATCTCCGCCTGCTTCTCTGCTGCTCCCTTTTGCTCTTCCCAGATTTCATATTTCAGCTCATTAGCCAGTTAGCCCTCCCCCTCAGGTTTATTTACCAGCCCTCTGCCCCCCCTCCTTCAGCTGCCATCAGAGTGGACAGACAGGATTTGATTAGCTCAGTATCATGAACACAATCTGCTGCAGCTCCTCCTCATTATGAACAAACATGCTGCAGCTCTGTTTGAACCCTGGGGGAGGGAGGAGGTGGGGGGGGGGAGTCACACACAGAATAATGATCGGTGTTTTACAGTCACATCATTTACATGGAGAAAGAAATCAGGGCGTTAATGTGTAAATTCAGGAATTCATTGTACAGAAAACTACAGTATATATTTATATAAGTACCCTACGTACTCGAGTGAGTACCAGTTTGATACTTTGTCTATTTCTACACTGTGGTGATGAAGTAGCAGGTCTGAGCAGTTCTGTTCACTTTAAATTAATGGGAATTTGAATGGGTTTTGGTTTCATGGTGACTGAATCCTTCACCTTACAAACCTTGATCTAAAACTTGATTATCCTCACTGCTGCAGCTCAGATTGCTGATGAACTGAACGTAAGCTGAATAATCACTGATGACTGGACAGTTGTTCCCATCTTCAGCCTCTTTCCTTCCTCTTACCATTTAGTAAAAACTAAGAAGACCATCCCGTGAAATACGAATCGTAGGTTGTTTATAAGAGCAGCATAGTTAGGCAGGGGGACGTCAGGCTGGATCTGTGGCACAACGAAAGACCTTCGCACAGGAGACCTGAACCACTGCCTGGAAATAAATCTACTCTAAAAACTGATTTTATGATGATGGTGTTGTGTGGACGAGTCTGTGGAAGCCAACAGGGATACACATGAGTTTATGCTGAGTTAAGGTGGAGTTGTTCTCTGCTAATACGTCACAGAGTGAACATGAAGAAGAGAGACGGTCGCTGTAAAGATAGAGTGGAGTTTTGTCATGAACCCCCCCCACGCCCCGCCCCTACCTCAGACCTCTGTCTCTGGGGGGAACATTAGAAATAATGAGCTCAGGTGTGCGTGTTATACAATTACAGTGTTTATAGGTGCAGCTCTGTCCTCTCTGCTCTGTCCGCTGGATGTAACTGATGATTTAGTACTTAAGTGTGTGTCCTTGTTCAGGTGTGTCCGTCTCTCTGTTACATCCTTTGTTGATATTTTTCATTCTGACTTTAGACTTTTAGACTCTCTTCAACACAGTAGTTCTGGAGTCTGGGGTCATCACTGATAAACTAAGCTTTGCTGAACACATCTCCATCTCTCAGGCAGCAGATTCACATTCTACAACATCAGAAGTTAGAGGTTTTTCTACTTTTACTCCTTGGACAAACACTTGATTAGTATCATGCACAATCGAACCTCTCCTCATGTCTGACCACCGGTTACACCACTGTTCATGTCTTCAAGTAGCAGCTGCATCAGTTCACAGCTCTGACACTCAGCAGCTCCTTCCTACCTGAGATTCCTGATCCAGGTCTACAATCCCTCTCTACCACTGAGCTCTGCCAACGAGCAGCATCTGGTCCCCACACCGAACGGGAAACGATCCCACCTCAGTTATCCCTGGTGGTGGATAGAGCTCCTGCCTCTGCTCACTCTGTTTCACCCCAACATTCAAAACATTGTTGAAGACACAACTCTTAACAAGTTCCTGCACTTTTCTCCCTTATCTGTCTCTTATGTCACCTGAAACAAACGTTTCTCCTCACTGCACTTTGCTTCAAATATCTTCTCTCTGACTTAGATATTTTGCTGCTTTGCATCTGTAGATGAAAATCAAGATCAAGATCTGTAAAAGAAAAATGACTAAATGCAAATGTAGTACCATAGTTAAACATAATAAACTCGCTTCCATTCAGATTTTTGCTTAAGAATAATACTTAAAAAGAGGAGAGACTCATTAGGAGCAGTAGTCATTATGAAGAATCATTTTAATCGTTAAGACAACAGACTGTCATATCTTAGTGATGACAGTGTAGATCACAACATTTCATTACAGAAGGTGAAACATGTCAGTGGGATTATAGGAACAGCCCTAGGTTGGTTTAAATCTTTTTATTTTTAACTACTTTATCAATCTCCTTGTGGAAATTGTTGGTCAGCTGCACATAGACGACGGCACTACTATAGGGTTTCAGTGGACATGTAGACTAGGGGAGGCTAGGGGAACCGGGAACTGAACCACCACGTCTGGGGTTGATGGACAACTGCCATAACAACTGAGCTACAACCAGATAGATTTCAAGTTGCTTGTGTTAAAAATGAGTTTTCCATGCAGATGAATTTAATTATGGAGTTCCACAGGGTGCTTTGCTTGGACTGATACTTTTCACTTTATACATGTTTCCTTAGGATATACTCCCTAAATTTAATTTATGCAGATGACACAACAGCTACATGTATCTGCTTACGAGCTGTAGGTTTCCTCTGTGTAGTTGCTGGCCCAAACAACCTGTTCAGTCTTGCTGCTTGATTTTTGTTGCATTCCCCCATATGTGTATATTAAACTCGTTGAACTAAGTTAAAGCGTGTTGTGCTGCTCTCCTCTAGTCTCTCCTCCTGGTGTTCCCTCACGCCAACTAGCAAAGATGAATAAAACAACGTCTGCAGAATAACATTTTTCTAAATATACTGAATAGTATTTGTCCAAGGACACCTCAACAAGCCTCAGGCAGTAGGCCTCTGTCTGTACCAACACCCTGGTTAAAAACTTAGGGGGGCTGTGAAATGGCCTGCCTGAGTAAATCAGACTGTCTGAGTCAGTGTGGTCCTTCAACTCTCATCTATGTGGTTTTAATTGGTTTGTTTTATCTATTTATTTATTCACTTATTGTGTGTGTGATTTCACCTTTGTGTTTTATTTCTGCCCGTTTTATCATATAGAACTGCAGGTCACATGTTTATATAGTATTCTATCCCTACCAGACTTTTTTATGATTCAGGGTTCAGCCTCTCATCTCTGCCAGAATCTCCTCTGTGCTCCTGTCCGTCAGTCTCTATGGAGATGAGGAGGAGACTGATGGAGACTTAGAGCCACAGTTGACTTTCAGAGGACGAGTAGGAGGAGGTAGGAAGAAGACCAGAGAATGAGGCAGAGAGTTGAAGCAGGATGATGAACAGAGGTGTGGTGGTAATGACTGAAGTAAAAGATGATGAACAGAGAGCTCTCCTCTTCAGGGTGAAGAATGGACAAGAGGATGAAGGGATCATTCCCTCTCCAACGAGCCACAGCCAGGGAGGACAAATGAGCGCTGTCCCGGAAAACTCCTCCACCACGGGGCTCAGGTCGCCCGCTGGCTCGTTATCGAGTCCTGTGAAGCACTGAAGCTTCTGTAGCTCAGAAACAAAAGGAGAAAAGTGTGAGTCATCCTTCAGAGCTGAGCACAGTAGAACAGGAAAACAGGCAGGTCATGAATTAAGCTGTACTTTAATTATGGGGGAATACATGAGTCAGTATCCACCATAAGTCAAATGGATCCTGTTCTTTTTTTTAAGAGTTATTTTTATCTCTAACAACAGAAAAACAATTAGACCGTAACTGGAAAGTCATCCTTTGTGTTACCACACTATATGAACCTGGAGCATTAAGTTAAATGTCTATTTTAATCTGTTATCATTTCACACGCTTGAAACTTGAGACATTTTTTTAATTAGGGAAATAACTGGAGCCTTAAAACCTGAAAAAGACTTGATTCACTGCTACAAGTCTTACGACTGGATTTGGAATCTAACCCCCAAACAATTAATTTTTGACAGATTTGAAAGTACTTTGATATTCGAGGGATCTATTGTTTTGGACTTGCTTTAAGACTTGGTCTGTGGAAAACCTGAGACTTGACTGTTGCTTTCTCTATTTGAATTTGCCTTCAGTAATTAACTTGATACATCCTCGTCTTAAGACTTGATGAACAATGTAAGACCTTAGACAATGACTGGACTCTAATCATTTGAACGTTGTTCCTAAGGGCTACAGACAGATTTCAGACCTGGACTACCCTCCAAGCAGTTCTGGCTTGCTTTGAAAGATTTGAGACTTGGTCTGGATTAGTCCCCTGTGACAAATTTAACAACAGGAAGTCTGTTGAGTGAGATGTCCTTAAACCCTGATGATGGAGCCACACAAACCATGTTTCCACATTGTGTCTGTGCCGATGTAGAACAGTCTCGATGATAATGGGAAAGTTTGTCACTCAAATAACTTTTAAACAACTTCCTGGGCGACCAGAGGACGTATATTTTAGTTCTGTCTCACTGGCTGCAGTAATGACTCGTCCATGCTGCCGCCTCTACCTCCCTGTTCCTCATTTGTAAATGTTGTTTCTCCACCTGCTGCCTGTCCGTTCAGCTCCCACAATCCCCTCCTCCCGCCTCACATCGATCAGCCTCTTTGTGCAGTTTGTTCAGACCTGATCGGACGTCTTCACTCGTTTGTTTCAGGCTGTTGGACACACACATCTGCTGCAGTTTAGTTTCTACAAACCGCAAACACCTGATGAACCAGAGGTCGTAACCTCCTTCTGTCAAGCTAACTCGCATTAGTCACATTAGCTTTAACGGATATTATCATTCAGTACCAAACCAGGTACTGTGAAGAGACGTTTTATACCACATGCAGCTTCTAAAAAGTACTGTGTGTGTACTGCTATGTCACTGATGTTTACACATTAATGCATCAGTAAATAAAACCCAGTATAATTGTACATAAGAAGTACTTTTACTTTATTAATCCAACAGAGTTACTGTGTCAAACAAAAGTACTCTGTGTAGTTGAACAACCTTCTACTCTTTGTGTGTCTTTGTGTGTCTGTTTCTAAATTCAGCTTGAATCACAAAAGGTGAATCTGTTTGCTTTGGGACCTTCAGCGGCTGTGAAAATGTCCTGACTGCAGGTATCAACACACGCACACGCACACACACTCACACTCACACTCACCTTGGTGTCACCTGCTTTAGCTCTGACCACTCTGATGGCCGGGTAATTGGTTTCCATTAGACCGAGTCGTTCTTTTCTTCCCATCAAGCCGTGCAGGAGGGGCGTGCCCTCAATTCCCGGCAGCCAGACACACTCGTGTCCCCCCGCGCACTGTCCGATAACCTCTGACAGGGGGGAGGGAGGGTCAGAGTGATAATGAGGAGCGTCCATCATGATGAGGACACTGTGTTCTGTCTTCAGAGACTACGTCGACCTCTGAGGTTCGCTCAGCTGCTGCAGCTCGTCGCACTCTGCAGATCCACTCGTTTTCTGATGTGACTCGTTTTTCCATCTGTGTGTTTGGTTCTAACAACAAAAACCACCCAGGTCAACAGGTCTGCGTTCCAAAGGTCAGATTTGTACAAATTTAAGCACAAATGCATCAGGTGGAATCAACCTGTCACGTCCATAAATATCTGCTCCTGCGGCCAGGTGAGTGTTATTCACCTGTTAGTTCAGTGTGGTCTGGCGGACTGTCAGTATAGAGACCAAAGAGCTGTCCCTGCAGAGCATCACCATTGGAATAGACCACATCTGTGGGCTCCTCACATTAGGCAGATACTGACAATTTACAACCAACTTATTAAAACTGGCAGAGATGATTATTTGTTCAAACTAAATCTGAGGGTTTGTGAGTAAAAGTTGTTCATCAAATAGCTACAGAAACTCTTAGTAGGCAGCTGTGGCATCCTATCACTGCTCCACCAGCCTGCATCATGTAAACCCTCTCCCCGTCCTCACTGTTGCAGTTTGTCATATTTGAGCAGCTGAGCGATTCCACTGATCAGACTAAAAGACAAATCCATCAGGTAAATGTCTCCGTCCTGCTCCTCAGAAGATGAACCTTCACATATTAAATCTACATTTTTACCTGATGATGCTGATGATGAGCACACATTTATAAACCTAGTGTCCACCGTCTCACTGCTGCTGACAACGTAACTCTGAAAAATTCACCTCCATCTTGTCTCTGCAGTTTTGTCATGTGTTTCTCGTCCTGACGACGCTGAAATTTAATTTGACATGTGAGGGAGGTGAAAGCACGTCGAGTCGCACCTCACTCAAAGGAGGATAAAAATATCTGAATCATCACATCACGCTCTCCAGGACAGCATGTGATGAGGACTGCAGCCTGTAGGCGGCGATGTCTTCGGCATTCAGCATGGTGTCTTTTTAAAACTGCTCACTGACTCTGCACCTGGTGGGAGTGTGGACGAGGTGTCTGTCAGTTCCCCGTGGACACTCAGTGACCCTAGAGTGGTGCAGTTTACCCCTGGAAACACTGAGGACAAAAACGGTCATGAAGTCATGTTTCTAAAATGTTTCATAATGTGGTTTTGAATTTTTTAAAGACTCTTACAAGGATAAACTCAGTTAAATAGAATCTAATGAGATTCTTCTTAGTCTTTTATTTTGGCAGCTAAGGCTTATTTCCTGTCTCAGTATCAGCTGCTACGTTCAGCTTGTTCTGTCCACTTGAACTCTGGTCCAAAAGTTCATCAGATCAGGACCCAAACAGACGCTTGTTCAGTTTAACTCGAGTCATTTCACAGTCTCACAACCACAGCAGCGAGGAGTCCCCGGTGTGAACCTGACCGTGAGAAGCAGAGCAGGAGCTCAGCTGTCGGAGAGGTCCCCTCCACATCTGCACAGACGAGACGGATCAGCAGCAGCTTTATGTAAATCTGATAATCTGTCAGTCAGCTGCAGTTTCAAATCCCCCTACGCTGCAGACTCTTCATCTGCCTCCAGCGTCGTGTCTCTCCTCCTCTTCTCCGTCATTCATTACCCAGAAGGTCGCATTTGAACTTATGAATGACCCACCCCCCCACAGAGGAGTGATGTGAGGTGTGGTGATGGATGAATGTTGATGTGCAAACACTGTCTGATTTGAAAGGTCCCAGCAGAGGAGTTCATGTGCAGCTCGGTCCATTTAAACGCTTCATTATCTCTGGGATCTACAAGTGTCTCAAAACAGGTTTTATCATGATCCGCTCAAACCAGGACCAGGTTCACTGGATCCTACTGTCAGCTGCTCGCTGTAGGAGGAACATTACAGACTGTGAAGCAGATTAAACTAAAGTCTCATCAGTGAACAAAGACATTTGTGCTGAGCCCGCTGCAGAGAAACATGAGCTTTTTGTTGGTTCCACCTGAGCAGGAGTCAAGTTTCACAATAATCACGTCACATAAGACTCGTATGGCACCAAATGTGGATTAGCCTGCTGCTGAAAATAGTCCAACAAGTGTTTTATCCACATCCACCTGTTTGTTTCAAAGCTGCACCGATCAGCTGAGATTTCTGAGCTATGTTTTCACTGGGAACCAGTGAGACCAGTCTGAGTTAAACAGTTTACAAACTGTTGTATGAAGTTTAGTTTCATACTTTCATTGTCTTTCATTCTTATTCTTTTTCTCTCATCATGTTGTTCATTCACCCGCATCCTGCTCTTTGGACTATTTTGGTGTTTGGCTCTCATGTATACATCTTTACTTTGCTTGGCAGATGCTTTTATCCAAAGCGACTTACAGGGAGCTAGCGCTGAGTGTCTGGCTCAGGGACACCTGGTGGGAGATGGACTAGGAGTCAGGCTGAAGTTCATCAGATCAGGACCCAAGATGTGTGTGAACATCTTCAGTCAGGAATCAGAGGTGGAGGAGAGGTGGAGGAGAGGTGGCGGAGATCACAGATTAAAATTTCAGTGGTAAAATTAAAGGACAACATTTGTCTCTGCAGCACTAACGGGACGTCCCTCCTGATTCATGTTACACCCACTTCTCCATCTGTTCCTTCAGGTCCTGTGGAGGTTTGACAGTCTCTGCTCAGTCTCGGGACGTCGAGACGAGCGACAGGTGAGAGTTTCACCTGCTGAGGGAAGAAAACAGAGAGATACACGTCTTCCCTCCAGCGGGAAACTGACAGATTGTGGGTTTAAAACAGAGCAGCAGGACAAACATGAGGGATCCATGCTCTGCTGTTTATACAGTAAACTGGGGAGAGAGTGTGTACTAATACATTTATGACACCCTCGAGCAAGGCACCGACCTGCAGCTGCTGCAGAGTAAAGAACAATGTGAATATGAAATGAAACATTCGCTGCAGAACAGATGGAAAACGTCCTGATGAATGAAATGTTTGTGCAGTTAAACCTGAACAGGAATCATGTTTCATGTTCAATTAAAGTTAAATTATTGAGGTTTGACTGCTTTAATGTATCAGTACTTAGTAAAGCTTTTTACTGGATTTAATACCTGTAGTTTATTTCTCTCAGTAACTGTAACTACACTTGTTACTCCCACGTATTTTGTTGCAGACTCTCACAGTGAACAAATGCTGATGTTTACATCTGCTGCAGCCTTCAGCCATGATGGATTCAGTGCTGATGGGAGTGGAGAGGCTTCGAAACTCATCAGTCTCACACACACACACACACACACACACACACACACACACACACACACACGTGAACCTGATGTAAACTGTAGAAATACATCACTTTCTTTTTCAGCCTCACCAGTGAAAAACTGATTTGTAGTAGTTAGTGTAGTAGAGAAAAGAACCACAGGGATCCAGACTGGTCCCAGTCAGACAAACCAGTTTGTGAGTCACCAACAGTGCCTCCTAAAAATCATGTTCCTGTGCAGCTACAGTCGCCCAGTGAAAGACGTGACACATTCATTGGTGGCAGCGACAGTGTTTATCAGGTAGAAGTCAAACTGGAAGTTGTTGGCTTGATGAAATCTGATCTTCGTGTGTAATTATGTCCAGTTTTCTCAGCTCTCTCTGATTTACTGATCAGTTTGTGAGTCGCCTGTAAAGAGCTGAATGTGTGATCGTTGTTAGTATTTGACTGATCATTGAGGAATGATCTACATCTGTCCACCTCCTCCACATTCAGTCTTTGGTTCAGAAAAGAAAAATGGTTTAATGTCTGCAGCAGAGACGCAGCTCACATGGTGTCTGATCAGCAGAGACGTTATATAAGAGGATCTGAAAAAGATCTGATCTTCACATGAATGTGGGCACTCAGAGAGTTTCTCCTTTGCATCAGAGGACAAAGACGCAGTGTTTGTTTGCTGCAGGCCTGAAGAACACAGCATGTTCCTATACATAGAGCTCTCATATGAAGAGCCACAGGCGTTTCACTAATGCTGTCACATTCACCATCGCGGCATCTGTACGGAGACGGAGCTGCTTCATTGTTCAGGCTCAGACTTTCCATAGAGAGAAATCTGTGTTCTGCTAATCCTACTTTAAATACTATAACTAACCACACTGGTCCTGGACCCAAAACCTGGGTCAAGACCAACTAGTCCCGTATGTCAAAGGCCATCTGATCAGACGAGGTGAGACCTGGTCTCACCGTGTTTTTATGCTTCTGTAATTTTTTCCCTCCCACCTGTTTACTGAAGCACGATCTTCATCAACTTCATCAACCTTGCAGGTTTTCTTGTCCTGAGCAAACAGGGAAAAGATTTGTGTCCAGTAAATATCTGTTGTCAGCCTGGTGAAGAAAATGTGTCTGAGGGCTGGTTCTGCTGAAAGACAGGAGCAGGGGGACTGTGGACTGGAGCAGTCCACCGTCAGTACCACTTACACGCTGCTCATGTCTCAGTTTTCAGTCTGAAACCAAGTCTTAAATCAACCAGTCTCATGTCAACACAAGTCCCAAACTGAATCCAAAAGTCCACCAAATTCCAAATCATGTTCCAGGTCCAGCAGAAAATCCAGAGTCAAATCTCGAGTCACCGGTGTAGAATAAATAACACACGTCTCCCCCAGCAGAGGGGAGCTGAGGCTGCTCCCTCATGTCTGGCTGTAATGAATCAGCTCTGACTGATATCACCATTACGAAGCCCGGGGAGAGCGGCTGTCGCAGTGCTGCAGTGCTGCTGTGGACAGACAGACAGACAGGTGGAGACAGACAGACAGACAGAGACGCTGAGGACAGACAGGTGGAGACAGACAGACACACAGACAGGTGAGCAGTCAGCATCAACTGACAGTTGATTAATGTTTTGACCTTTGCTGCAGCAGCAGTTATTTCCAACATATTTATGATCATTACTTTCCGTCTCCAGCAGCCGTGTCCCTCTTTCTACAGGACAGAGGACAAAATGCAGAAGTGCTGAGACAAACTATCATCATCACCTGATCTTATATCATTAGAAGAGAAAGGCTTCTAATGCTAACCCTGCAGGATTTGTGATCTTTTGTCTCTTTGTGGTCGTCTCGTGTCTCTCTGTGGTAGTTGTGTGTCTCTTTGTGGTAGTCTTTTGTCTTTTTGTGGTAGTTTTGTGTTTTATCGTGGTAGTCTTGTGGCTCTTTGTGGTCGTCTTTTGTCTTTTTGTAGCTGTTTAGTTGACATCCTATTTTCCCTTGTTCAGCAGGCTCCAGGACCAGAGGCCTGTTCAGATGTTGTTCCATGACTTTTAAGGTGAGTTCCACATATTGATCCTCACAGATAATCACATTAGTATCAGGAAAGATTCAATAAATGTTTAATAATCATTAGTTAATGTTCAGTTTCTAAAGAACACAGAAAAAAGGCAGTGAGGTTTTCTATCCGTAGTTTAATCATGGGAATCCTGGTTTACTGTGCAGCTCAGACTCCACATACGTACTCACTATACAACCTGATGTGTAGAACACATCAGAGTTTAAAATGACTGCAGCAAGTCTGTCTGTCTCTGTCTGTGTGTGTGTGTGTGTCTCTGTGTGTGTGTGTGTGTGTGTGTGTCTCTGTGTGTCTGTGTGTGTGTGTGTGTGTGTGTGTGTGTGTGTGTGTGTGTGTGTGTGTGTGTGTGTGTGTGTGTGT
>JAUYWH010000015.1:15803825-15814153 GCA_034779795.1 Ctenopoma multispine
TGTGTGTGTGTGTGTGTGTGTGTGTGTGTGTGTGTGTGTGTGTGTGTGTGTGTGTCTGTGTGTGTGTGTCTGTGTGTGTGTGTCTGTGTGTGTGTGTGTGTCTGTGTGTGTGTGTGTCTGTGTCTGTGTCTGTGTGTCTCTCTGTCTGTGTGTGTGTGTGTGTCTCTGTGTGTGTGATGGACACAGTCTAACAGTGTGTGTATGTGTGTGTGTCTCTGTGTGTGTCTCTGTGTGTTTCTGTGTCTCTGTGTGTCTGTGTCTCTGTCTGTGTGTGTGTGTGTGTGTGTGTGTGTGTGTCTCTCTGTCTGTGTGTGATGGACACAGTCTAACAGTGTGTGTATGTGTGTGTAGAGAGGCATTAGAACAGTCCCAGCTCTCTTACTTAATTAGGTCAGTCTCAGTCTCTTTTAATTACTTCTCAGTCCACAGAGCAAATTAAACCACCTCCCTACCTACACCCGCCCCCCCTCCACACTCGTTCTCTATCTCCCATCATCCATTTCTGCTTTTTCTCCTACCCTGCAAATCATGTGGCCGGCAAGGATCGGAGTATCGATGTGACTCTGTTTTAATGTCTCCATTACAGTTTTACTGCCACATTAAAGGCTTGAAGGTTAGAGGTGACAGACCAGACCTGACTTTCACTTTTACTGAGTCCTCGTGAGAACAGCCCACCTCACCTGCTCACACATTTATGGAAAAGTGCTGCAAGATGATAGAGGACAAACTAATGTCTCCATATATAAACACAACAGCACCGTAAAGTTAATCAAATGTAAAAGCCTGAAACTGATGTTTAAAATTCTCTGTGTCCAGACACGTCGCACTGATCACTGGTTTGTTTCAAAAACAGAACTACAGAAATCCATGTTGGCAGATTAATGAACCACCTTTGTCTGAGGATCTGTAAATTCTGAATTCAGTTTTCTCTAAACAAAAATGTTGGTGTAGTCTTCCTCCACCCTAATCACCCAGTCCAGACTCTCACCCACACTTCTCCTCCTCTGCCGGTCCCCCTCAGAGAGCTAGAGACTGAATGTCTGCCTCCCAGGAAGCTAGAGCAGATAAATGTTGACCTGTTCCTTTAATGAACATGGTTGTACATGAGAAGAGGGCGAGAACAGAATAGATTAGTTTGTAAAGCTCGACTGAATCTGAATCCTTCAGCATAATTAACGTGAGACAGAAGAAACAGATGTAATTAGAAAGCAGTGATGAACAACATCACAGCCAAAGTGGGATAAGATGAGAGGTCTGCAGTTTAACACAGTATAACTGTTACTCTGCAGAGCTGGAACTGTTTCTGAGAACTTATCAGACTGAAGGAGAGAACAGGTCGTCCACGTGTTCGTCTATCAGCTCATTTACATACACAGCATACGTCTGCGTGAGGTCCCGCCCCACAGTCAGGGGGGTTCATTAACCTGAAGTTAAGTGTTCAGCGACAAACACCAGCTCCCGGTTTTCATCCATCCACAGCTTCACACTCTGAGTTCATCAGATAAAATCATTATTTCTAATTGAAATCTAATGAATAACACTTTGATGTTTCATGTCACAGCCTGAGTCTGATTTATGATTAACACCACATCTGGGATTTGGTGTAAATTAAGAATTGAAATGACATAAATCTACATATATACAACATTAACCTGCGTATAATTTAACTCCACATATTACGAATCTAACCAGAGATACAATCAACTCATGCAGCATGTGTGAAGAGGGAATTAGTCTCCAGGAGGGAGCGAATGTATTAATCCACATGACTGAACAGACAACTGAAGACGGTTCAGAAAGTGCAGACTGACGCTGACATTTCCACCTGTGTTTTTACCCAGACACAGTGAGCAGCTCACACTGACCTTTGTGTCTGTACGAGCTCATATGAGCCGACGTGACCTCTGAAACTCTCCTGCTGTTTGAAAAGTTGTCCGACGGCCGCTTGCAGGGAAACACCAGCATCTGAAGGTGGAAGAGGACGTATCGGAAAAACGTCTCGAGACCGGCTTGTCTTCTAAATACCATTCCTCAAACAGCTGAGAAGAAAGAGGGAAAAAATTACCTGAGGCGTTTCTTTCATTACCTTCCTCCACCTTCAACATGCCTCCATCCCCAGGGCTTCACCCCCCCACAACACGGCCCATCATACAGAGAGACGCAGAAGAAGAGATGAGAAAAACATCAGGTAGAACTTCAGGGGCAGGAAACAGAACATATCACCTAAATAAAGTATTTTTGTATCAACACGTGAAGCTAATCAGCGAGTCACAAAGTGTTAATCGGGGACAAATGTAGACATAAAAAAATCTAATAATGTGTTGCAGATATGACACAGATGGTCTGTAAGTGACAGGACTGTAAAACACTGTTGGAAAAGAATCCATCAGGAATGTGCACAGTATGTAAATGATTGTTGTGACAGTGAAGGTGATTTTCTACATCAGACAGATCTGGATCCTCTGACATGTTTGTTTAAAGCGTTGGACAGAACATTCTGCGCTGTGTGCTTTAACAGAAACAGACTGACGATGAGGTCGACGTCCATCACAGCTGCACAGAGCAGAGGTGAAGAACAGTAAACTCATCTTCTGAGAGACTGATTTCTCTCATCGTTCAGCAGTTGTCCCTGAAGGACTGACATTATTCCCTCCATTCATTATCAGCATCATCATCTTCACTGTCAGCCACAGTTAATGTAGAAATATGGAGGACGGGGGGGAAGCTGTTCGTCTCCTGCAGCTCTCGGCTCTTATTGGCTCATGTATCAGCCTCGTTCTGCCTGCAGCTGCTGAACAAACACTGAAGCCACATTGATCAGGTCTCAAATGGAGAAAAACCTCCAACACAGCAGAGCAGAGGGTTAAATCTGCCTGGACCTGATGTGTTTACAGCGCTACTGTCCTCAGATCAGCTCAGGCACTGATGCTACTTCACCTTTTCTGTACACAGCAGACGTACTACAGCCTGATTTGTTACAGATGAACATTACGAGGATCAGGTGGGACCTACACGCCCGTGTTTACTCGGTGTGATGCGGCTCCAACCTTTGGTTTACAGCAAATGTTCATAGAAACAGTGAGAAATGATGAAAGTCACAGTTACTGCAGGTTAAGTCAGCTTCAGTCAGTCCACATGTCCCAGGAAAGTCATCCTGCTCTCAGTGGTTCAGGGATCAGTGGGAGGGAGGAACTGAGTAATGAAACACGGTGCAGATCATGATCTTCATCTGACACGAGTTAGTCTTCATAACCAACCACACAAATCAAGCAGCAGAACACAGAGTCAGTTTGTCACTGAGTGATTTAGTTTAACTGCACGTAGTGAAACTTTTATTCAGAATAAACTCAGTCTCATCATTACGCACGTGATGCTCTATTGTGGCTCTATCTTCATCCTGCCTGTTATGCCTGTCATCGTCCTGGTCCTGGTCCTGGTCATCATCCTGGTCTCTGCTCCTTATGCCCGTCATTCTTCTCCTCAGGTTCTTTCCTGACTCCCATAAGTTGGTTTGGATTTAGCTTCTATCACTCATGCTCTCCCCAGGTCTCCATGTTACGTTCATCCTATGTTAGTGTCACTTTCCCTCTTTACCTTGTCTACCTCCCTGTCTTTAGCGTTTACTTTAGTATAGTAGTTTTGCCTCTTCCTGGAGTGAATCTGTCCAGTTGCATGTCCCTGTTTGCACTATTTTATTAAAGACTCTTTTTTTGTTTGAACCCTCTCTTTTCCCGGTCTGCGTTTGGGTCCACTATTGTGTACCTAACAAGCTGAAGGAAAAGTAAAGGACACCGAGATCCAGAACAGGTTGACGTCTCATAAAACAGAAAGTTAGAAAACGGATATATATTTAAATCCAATTAACTAGCCAGACGTGGACCCAGAGACCAGACGAAGAGAGGACCAGGTCACAATGAAAGTCTGCAGCACCAAGACCAGTCCTGCTGCAGTGTGGCCCCACTCTCCCCAGACACACAAACAGTGGGACAGAAAACATGAAGTGTGGAAGTTTTCAAATGTTAAATCAAAGATAGGTTTTTAAATGACGTGTGTGTGATGGTCCTGTGCAGTGTCTGCATCTCAACAGGCTTCACGTCGACAAAACAGAACCACAAATCAACAGGAGCAGGACGCGTGAGGACTGTTTGCTCGACATCAGAGGTCAGAGACTCTGCAGCAGGAGCCAGAAACAGCTGAGTAAGAGGCTGAAAGATGCTCCGTTCATATTTCTCTCACTTTGTGTTCAGTGAGAAAATAGAGCGACAGCAGGAATCTGAGTTTGACCTCTAAGCATCAGACAGAGATTCATTCTGTCTGCTGTTAAACTTCAGCTGAGAGGAGTGAAAGGTCATCACTTTCCTCTCCATCATTCCCGAACCATCAGTCACAGAGGAGGAGGGAGCGAAACACAAATCAATACTGTGGCTGCAGGTTTCAATTCATTCCAGAACAACACGCATGATTTCATCCTTATTTCCAGCTCATATTGCCTTTCTGCATGCCTGCTCCTGCTAATCCCTCGGTACGCCGCCAGCACCGCGAGGACCTCCGTCACGTCTCTGACACAGGAGATGGAGGTTTTGACTCGGGTTTTCTGCTGCAGTGAAACAGTGGGGACATCAAGCAGAGTCTGCGTTTGGTTGGTCTGCAGTAAAAAGAAATAAGATGCGACTCAATGACCAGCTGCTCTGACGACGGACTCTCTGATCCAGGTGATGTCAGCTGAAACCTCCTGCTTTGACTGAAGGCTCTGTGCTTCACACTGGCTGCAGATCCACAAGGTGATCTCACCACCGAGATCCCACAGCAATGCACCACAGGTCGAGACCCGGACCTGAGCAGTGACGTGGAGACCTGCTAGTTTCTGTTGTGGAATACTGGTTTGAGTTAAGCAGTTTTTTCAGTTCAGCATTTTAACACGTACCGACATAGATGAAGAAAAGAGGAAAACTGTTCCTGCACCACATGAGAAAAGCGAACACTGGTTTCCTGCCCTGTATGTTGATACTGTTCATTTCCACATACTGATACTGGTCCCAGACACAGACCTCTGTAAGAGAGGAGAGGAGAGGAGAGCTGCTGCTCCTTTACACTGAGAAGAGGCGAGGTTTGAGCCTCCTGTTAGGATCCCCACAGGAACGTTCCTCAGTCCAACAACAGGAGCCCACAGCTCCAGAACACGATGGAGAGATTCTTTGTCCCAGTTGATGGGAACGTGTCAGGGACTGGAATCATTGCTAGAAACTGAAGCTCTGACACCTGTGTCCCAGATAAATGAGGATCAGGAATCTCTTGATGAATCACAGGTGACATAATGATGTCATGTTGTTACATCATAACTAACCTTCGTATGTTCTGTGGGAATAAATCAGCAAATCTCTGCTGCTCACTTTCAGCCACTTTAACACAACTCATTGTGTCTTCACTTTTAGGCCTTCATCATCATCTTCTCAATCATCCTGTGTCTCCAGGGCCCCCACACCTCTTGGGGCCCTGAGCGTGTCCCCACATTCAGTAACCCATCCATCAATCCAGTCTGCACATAACTTACTCACTCTGTAACCATAAGGAATCAAATGTCTGGGAGGATGAAAGTTTTACTTTTTTCGTGGCACAGCATTAAAAAGCTTAGACGTCTCTGCTGAGCACATGTTCACAGAGAATCCAACATGAAGAAATGTAGAGTTTACAAGATAAATTCAAAAGACAAAACGAAAGGTGGAGGTTTAGAGGTTAACAGAGTGATGGAGGAGAAATGTGAAGTGGACACGGTGTAGAACTCATTATTTTTATTCAGCTCACTTTCTGCAGGATGATGAGGCTCTAATGAGGCCTGCCCTTCTGTCTGTCCACTTCTCACACTCATCATTATCTTCATCATCCCATCAGCATCTTCATCACATGAACAATCCTCCATCTTCAGCTCCACCTGCCTGGAAGTGTCTCTTTCCTCTGCTGTTTTCAGATCAACACCACGATGCATCTCTGAGTCTGTTCTTCATCTCTTTATCTGTGTGTCCACAGACACTCACACGTACAGTCTGAGATCCAGAGAGATCTAAAGAGACGACCTCCACCTCCCCACAACTCCACGCGTGTCTGACGTGATGAATGAGCGAAGATGACGAGGTTTGTGCTTTACAGCCAGAGAAGATGATGGAGAGAGAGATTTCAGATTTCAGTCTCTAAACCTAAAGGAACATGTCACGTTTTTATTTTGAAGGGCACATGTAAACAGTTGTATTTCCCATTTCTCCTGCATCCACAGCGTTTAAATTTGTAAATATCTTTGCATGTACTGCGCAGGATGTTTGATTCCTTTTCCCCTGTGAAACTCCTACAGTGTGTCAGTATTTCCTGTTTTTCTGATGATTAAAACTTATCTGGAGAATTAATGAGTAAACATGAAATGACTTATTTGAGGAAATAAAAAGCTCCATCACCAGTCAGAAATGAGCCTGATGACGTCTGCAGTCTGTGTCACAAACGTTCCTGCTTCCTCCTCCACAGAAGAAGAGAGGAATTAGATAAACGAGTTGGGTTTAGTGAGATGGAACTCCCTCCTGCATCTCCTCCCTCCAGTTCTCTCCATCCCAGCGTGTGGAGCGGTGCTTGGCCTGCTGACAGTGATGAAACACAGCATTACTCCACTCTTACCCCCTCAGTGTTTCCTCTCTCTCTCCTTCCTGCTGTGATTTACGTCTTCTGCATTCGCTCTTTTCAGACTTATTGCATAAGAAGCTCGACTTCAAACATGATAAGAAAACAGCTTCTGACTCAGATCAACTGAAATATTTCTTCTTTAGGGGTTCTGGGTTTACAGCTGCCTGAAGGAAGGAAAGACGTTTGTTTTCTGCTCCATCACTTCATCAGTCAGATGTTCCAGGGAAAATCCTGCATGTGTGTCTAAGATCTCTAAACGTGTCCTCTGACCGTCCAGCTGCTGAAATCCACAGAGATGAGAGAAAATGTTGAAACACTCGTCTGTAAATCCAAATACCTGTTTTCATTTGCATCCTCAGTTTGCACATGGAAAGAAAGAAAAAAATACTTTTTCATGAGAAATGTCTGAATGTGTTTTCCTGCTCTGGGTTTTGATTCTCAGGCTGCTCTGAGATTGATGGATCCAACTGGAGCCACATGCCGACAGAAAACCAGCTGGAAACATCAGGACCATCAAAACCTGTCATCAAACGAAGAGGCCCCTCCCCTACAGAACCCCCACACTAACAAACAACTACACATGAGGCTGTCAAATCATTTCTGTTTGTCAGGACTTATTTTATTTGTGTGGACGTGTTGTATTCAGTGTGAAATAATCTTTGTGCTTTGTAGATCTGTTCATTAACCTGATGCACTAAATGATCAGTTTGGAGTCAGAGTTGAAACAGAAACCAGAGACTGGTGTTTGACCGGAGGACCTGACATGTTGACTTGTTGTGGTAAAAGTACTGATTTACTGATCATTAACTACTATTTAATTCTATTTCTTTTCCTGGACTCATTATTTCCTGTGTCGTGTTTTGGGACATTACACAGAAATAAGGAAACTACTCATTTGTTCGTTTTAACCCAGATAGCTGCCACTGAAATATTTAAGGATGTGGATTAATATGATTTTAATGGATGTTCATGAAGTGCTGCTCAGATTACTTTAGTAAAAGAGGTTTAGACTAATGGTTCATTTGAATTCATTTTCCACATATTATTACCAACGTATGATGTTGTTCCACTGAGAATCTGAGTGAAGCTGAAGCTTTTCTCTCCTTTAGCCTTGAAAATGTTGATGATGAACTCAGACCCTGAACTCGTGTCCTTCAGTCCAACTGCCTCATTTCACTCCATCCTCCCACTTTTCTGTTTTACTCTCCCCCTCTTTATCACTCCATCCATCAACTAAATCAGCGCTTTGCTGCAGCAGCAATAACCAGTCGGTCCCCTGGATCTCTGCTCTGCCCTCACAATCAGCTTTTTTTCTTCTTTACCTGCTTGTTCTTTCTCATTTCTTCTTCCTTTCTCTTATTTCTTTCTCCTCAGTGTCTCATTAACATAATTGTTCCAGGAGCAGGGAGAAAATGTTCAGAAAGAGAAGAAGAAAATACGTGAAACATGGAGGAAACACAAAGAAGCAGCAGAAAGGAAAAAGAAGAAAATGTGACAGAAACCCAGAAAAATCAATGGAAACAGACGGAATACTCGAAAACATAGTGGAACAAACTGTGAATATGGAGAAAAACACTGAGGAGTCAAGTGAGGGAAACTAAGAAAGGAAATTCAGAGGATTGATGGAGGAAACAAGGAGGAATCGTAGAGAAGAAGAAAACAGGAAACATGGAGAAAATCAAAGAACATGAAGTAGACAGATGTGGAGACAGTGTCAGTGCATGACTTGGTCTTTAGGTGATGCTGGTTGCCGCAGCGACACCTCAGCATCCTCGTCTCCTCTATGAAGATTAAAATGTCAGTTTGTACTGAGCTGGAAGAACAAGCACAGGAAATCAATATAACCGTGTGTGTGCGACATGAGTTAACGTGTGTAACAATAAGGGTCTGCACTGCATTTCAAACAGCAGTCAGTGAACGCATCATTTTATCACTGCAATAAACACAACGCCACTATCAGTCATTGAACGGTGTCAGTGTAGATACTAACACGATATACATAGATTTTCAGAATAAAATACAGTGACAGAGATCATACACATTTAAAATCTGTTAAAGTTACGTTTCAGTCATTGTTGTTTCCCTCAGTGTAGAAACTCGTTTATCCTCCTCCTTTCTTCTGGAGAAAACACCTGTCGATGTCTCCAGTGTGTCCTCACATGCAGCTGCAGAGACTATAGAGCAGCAACAGGAAACAACAAAGGAGCAGTCTGTAACTTTCCTCATTTGTTGGAGGGTGGAGTAAGATCAGGGGCTGACGGGATAATTCATTATTATTTATTCTTTGTTTGTATTTTTCTGATGCATTAAAACAGAGAGCTGAGAAATGATGTAATAACACAGGGACCTTTAACCCCTCATCAGATCAACCGAGAGCTGAGTGTTTCCACACTGATAGCTGTGTGGAGCTGTGGGTGGAGCCGAGCACAGTGGACCTGTGTGTGTGGGTGGAGATGTGGGTGGAGCCGAGCACAGTGGACCTGTGTGGGTGGAGTGGAGCAGTGTAGACCATCGGACGCTGTTAAAACACAGATTTGATGATCTAAGTTTTTCTGAAGCTTTGAGGTTGATTCTCCTGCTGTGACGACTCCTCTCACTTCTCCAACGCTGAGTTCAGACAGAGGCCAGCACCACCTGGTTCAGTCACCTGTCATCACTGAATCCATCCTGACCTGCATCAGGACCAGAACCTCGAGCCCGACCACCGCTCGTTTGTCTGTCTGTTCCCCACATGTTCCAGCTCTCTCCCTCACTTTCTGCTTCACCTTCTTCTCTTCCTCTTCTTCTTCTTTAACAGCAGGTGGTGTCAGCACCACCACAAATCTCTCTCAATGACCCCATGTACCTGAATTCCCTGATTGAGCTCGTTGTCCTGCTGACAGACTCTTTGTCTGAAAAACAGAAAAAACATTTTACTGGAGTCTGATTAAAACCACAGAGGGTGACGGAGAGAGAGAGACACTGACGAAGAGAGAGAGACACTGACGGAGAGAGAGAGACACTGACGGAGAGAGAGAGAGACACTGACAGAGAGAAAGAGAGAGACACTGACAGAGAGAGAGAGAGACACTGACAGAGAGAGAGAGACACTGACGGAGAGAAAGAGAGAGAGAGAGGAGGTGTGGTCTTTTCCATGATCGTGAGGACACATCGTGGGTCAGTGCTGTTGTTGTGAACACATTTTATCCTTTATTAGTGGAGGGTCAGACCTGAGAGTCAGGTCAGGCGTAGGGTGGAGTCAGACATAGTTGTGGTAAGTTGGACAGTTTGTCATCTTTACTACACCGTCTCACTGTGCTGAAGTTTAACTTCTTCATTCTCTGTCAGCGATGGAGTCTTCTGACCCGCTCTGACGCTGGATTCCTGCTGTCACAGAGAGAAAGGAAACGCTGCAGGGTTCATCATTTACATTCCTGTCCCTCCCCATGCAGCGAGAGAGAGTAATGAGTCATATTAACACCAACGTCTGAGTCCTGTCTCAGAGTTTCTTCATCTGCAGCAGACAAACGTTCTTCAGTTTCTGCATCAGTTTCAAAAGCAGAATGCAGCAGTACTACTTCTACTACTACTACTTCTACTTCCACTACTATTCAATTCAACTTTATTTATATAGCGCCAATTTACAACATAAGTCATCTCAGGGCACTTTACAGTGTAAGGTTTAA
>JAUYWH010000015.1:15819135-15840279 GCA_034779795.1 Ctenopoma multispine
TGGAAAAAAGAAGTCCAGTTGCCATGACTCAATCTTCAGACAACTTTACCTGGATGACTGAGAATCTTCACAGACATTTTGTTGAACAGTTTTCTGATAACTTTTACCACCATCATCAAATTATTCACGCAGCTGCTTTCGTTAGATGGTGAAACGTTTGCAGCAGCTTCACAAAACCTTCACTTTTTGAATTTTCCCGTGTAAATACAAACAGCAGGTTTGACCAGAACAGAAGTGAAAACGTGTGTAATCTTATTCATTACAAATCCTAAACTGAAATCAAACTCACAGCATCAGCTCTGCAGCTATGTCACCAAACCTCCGGTTGTTTGTGGGGATGTGAGGATAAAATCTGAAACTTCCTGGTGTGAAAGAGCAGCAAAGTGCATTTTACATCAAACTGTGTGTTTCACCTTTAAAACCTGGAAAAGTAAGAAAGTAACTTTGCTGTTTGCTGCATTTTTCTCTGAGTGGATCAACATTTCCCTTTAAGTTGGAGGTCGTTTTCACTTTAAAGCCACACACACACACACACACAGAGTCATCATGAGGCTGTTTTGGCCTCAGGCAGCAGCTCAGGGAGGAAGAGGAGATCCTGACCTTCATCTTTCTGATGCTTTTTATACAGATATGAACTTGGTTTCACTGCACACACACACACACACACTGATCTCTCTGTAGCTGTGAGAACACTCATGCCCACCCCCCGACCCTAAACCTAAACCAGGTTCTCAGCGGAACCAGGTCTGAACATGCAAACAGTCTTTGAAGGAAAACATGTCCTCACAGTGATGGTATTTATTGTATTCTTTAAAACATATACAAACACCACCCTATCACCACCTTATCCTGAAGGACACTCCAGGCATCCGTCCACTGTTTCCATCCTTCTCCCCTGGCTGATTTCTCCACCAGCGTCTAGACTCCTTGGATTTCATCTATAATCTATCCTTGTTCAACAATATGTTGCAGTGCTTTTTGTTGTCTGGGGTCTGTCCACCAAATATCTCTCTGCTTTGAGGTACAACATGATGATGTGTATTTGTTATTATACTATATATGAAGTATCCGTGCCTGTTAGTGCTATTCAGGAAGTATACAAATATGATTTTGTAGTACTTGCAGTGCAGCAGCAGTGTATTAAAATACACTTTAGGAGTACTAGAAGTACAGTGTGTATTTTTTTAGATGATTTATGGAGAAATCATCTTATTTTCCTTCTGTTCACATTTGCTGCAGGACAATCCTCTGACAGTCCAGACCGGATCCAGAACTGACAAACCCGGTTAATCAGGCATCACAGTCATTCAGGTAACGACTCTACGGTCCAATCAGTAATCTGCTGCTGCAGCCGGAGGCAGCCAATCAGATGGCAGCCGGAGCAGAACCGAATCGATGCCGTTTTTGTGCAGCTGCAGAGCGTTTGTTAAACAGAATCACGGTGTCATCCCGCTCGCACTCACCGTCACTTCACATGAACTAAAACAGAGCCATCGATCAGCCTCCTCGTCGCACAGAGTCCTGAGGCTGCACAGAGTTTTTTAATTAATCCTCCACCACCTGCCAGAGGAGCAGGATGAGGCCTGAGGAACGGAGGGCAGAGAGGAGAAGAAGAAGAAAGTGAGGAGAGATGAGCTAATTAGAAAACAGAGCAGAGAGGAATCAGTCACCTGAGCTCAGATCACACGACAAATGAGACTGGATCAACGTGAGAAGGAGGAGGAAGATTACCTTCAGTTTCATCATCATCAACCGTCCAGATTCTCAAAGCGTAGCCCTCTGACCTTCATGAGTTTTTACCATCTGATACCTGAATGATGAGGAAACACTAACAAGCCTCCAGTGACTGAAAGACCTGAGGGAAATGAAATAGAAACAGATTCTACTGTTTACTTTATGTGTAAATATGAATGATGGTGTTAGAGCACTCGCCCGAAGACAGCTGGGATAGGCTCCAGCACCCCCCGTGACCCGATCTCAGATAAGCGGTTGGTAATGGATGGATGGATGGTGTTAGAGCAGTGGATCAGACTTCAGTTCCATCCTGCTGCTGACCCGACTGTGTCTAATGACCCGATTCTTGTTCAGTAAATTACTGCTCACACCAAACACATTAAGGACAAAAAGCTCAGTCTATCAAACATGAATATGTTTTGGAAACAAACATATTCGTGTCATGATAGAGTTCCCATGAGTCACCAGCAGGTGGTTGAGGTGGATGGAGGCTTTATAATGAAATAAAGTCACAACACACACCCAACTTCACTAAACACGCTGACTCTTACGTTCTCTGACTACAGCCCAGAGCCGTGAATGACCTAGCACTGCAGTCAAAGAGGATGTTCTACTGTAAGATCAGCATTTTTATCATTTACATCGATCTCTCTAATTATTATTATCCATAATTGTATCACATGTATGTGGAGAGTTTTCACTGTTCACGACTCAGGCTGGCGCCACCTCTACACAAGGGACATGAACAGTAACTTCACAGAGAAGCCATGGTTCGTTTACCCCCCTGACATCTGGGCCTGCCCCTGGTAGACTACACCTCAGGATGTCTGGAAGTTGAGTCATGGCAGCTGGACTTTTTTATTATAAGGTTGAAACGTTTCACTCTGCATCCACAGAGCTTCGTCGGTCTGAGGTCACCCCTCTATTTGACCACTTGTGAGTGTCCTTTGTCCTTCAAACCACACAATCCAAGAAAGCCAGTCGGTTATCTTTGGAGTCCTCCCTAATGAATTGTATGTTAGTGTCCATTGAGTTAATGTGATCTGTGAACACCTGAAGATTTACTCAGCCAGACTGACACCAGATCTTTGTCAGGCTGTGGAAGAAGCTGTGATTACAGAGAACTGCTGGATTACCTGTCGGTTCCTTCAGAACTGTTCTGGTTTCACTGACCTGTTCTGTTTTTGCTGTGCTTCATTGTATACTGGACTGTGGTTTTTTGATTCTTTGGACTGTGTGTGACCTGCGTGTCTGACTGGTTCCCACCATCCGGACTGTCACTCATCAATGAAGGAATGCACCTGTAATTATATGGTGAGAAGTGACAGAATCTCCCTTTAATTAATTAATTTTTATCTTAATGTGATCAAATGTTTGGACATTTTCAAGATGCAGTGTGTCTTTGTGTGTCAGCAGAGACGAGTTTTCTCTGTGAAAACAGATCAACCCACACGTTCATCTTCACACAAACTGCCGTCAGACGTGTGAAGGCGACTCGAGCTGCAGCTCAATTAGCAGCAGCTTCTTATTTCTACGATAAATATAGAGCAGAAGAAGAAGGAAAAGAAGAAGAAGAGGCCTTCTCCACCAATTGAAAACTAACAAAAACCCTGTCGACAACTAATGTATTTATAGTCTGGGAATCTGCTTCTCATCAACACGTAACACAGCCCAGTGTGTGTGTGTGTGTGTGTGTGTCTCCACGTCCCACATCTCCCTCTGTGCTCCCACAATCCTTTGTTGTCACTGACAGATGGTGATAATCAGTATTGTCCCCAGGAGACGAGAGGACGTCCCGATTGTTACACAACACACAAACAATAACACGTGACAGCACACATACACAAAAATACACACAACCATCAATACACAAAAACACAAAGACACAATCAGCTGCAGGTTTTAAGATGTTCAGATGTTTGTGTGTTTCCATCTGATTTGTGACTTTGTTCTTTGTCCTGCAGCTTCATCGAACTTGTCACCAAACGCTGTCGTCTTTGTGTGTTTTTCTGCAGGTTGTGTTTCTGACACGGTGGCTTCTGTTGAATTAATCCAATTAATGTGAGTTTTTGTGTTGCACACTATATATAATATCAGCACTGGCCCATGGTGTAGGTTCCAGTTGCTACTTCAAGTCTTCTTCAGCAGATTTTAATTATGTTTACTCCAAAAAAAATCTATTATGCCATAAATACACAACATTTGTTCATTATTGTTCACAGCTGAGAGACCTTTCAGCCATACATCACATTTCTCTA
This sequence comes from Ctenopoma multispine, assembly GCA_034779795.1. Taxonomy (NCBI): domain Eukaryota; kingdom Metazoa; phylum Chordata; class Actinopteri; order Anabantiformes; family Anabantidae; genus Ctenopoma; species Ctenopoma multispine. The sequence continues at coordinate 15,823,128 of JAUYWH010000015.1, forward strand.
CGCCATGTCAGGTGTGCAGTTAGAAGCTCGCTAACTTTAGCCCTGTGTTTTGCTTAACACAGACTTTTGTACAGCCCAGAAACTAATTCTGCTAATGCTAACCTGTGACTACGTACAACGTTCTGAGTCCAATTACTTATTTGTGTACTTTACCACAGTTTGCTGCTAGCTAGCATAGCTAGCCTAAAAACATCTGATGCTAGCCAAGTTCCAGCCACTGGGCTCGATGTTTCTGCTAGAATTGGTTCAAATCAAATCTCTGATACAGCTCAAACTCTTGTTGATGGTTTCAGAACAAGTTCCTTGATGACTGAAGATGGTGTTCCTCAAGGGTAAATATGAGGCCTATTATGTTTTATTCAGTATATAATGTTTATACTCAAACTCCTCTTATTCTCAAACTTTACAACCACTGACCCCACCACACATCAGGCCTTCTGCAAAATACAGGCTGCTTTCAATCATAATATACAGCTTGTTTTAACCTCCAGAAAACACAAAAAAGTTCAGCATCAGAAATACAGTAGATTGTCTTACAAGGCTCATGTTGAATATATCAGTTCAGTAAATCATTATTACTACATTTAAGAACTAAATGTACTAAATAACTCAAAAACAGTCTACAGTAATGGATCCAGTCTTAAAACAGTTTATAAATCAGCTCCAGTAAAACTGAGCATGATGAGTGGTGTCACGTTGATGTTTTTTAAATTTCACCGTCAAACTCTTTGTGGAAAACCAGTGTCTCTTCATCCTGCTGATAAAAGCTCTGTGTCCAGCAGAGAGGAAGTGTCTGAATCCTCCATTTGCAAAAAGAGAAAAAGATTAAAGGATGATGAAATCCACATTCCCAAATACTTAAATGTCAGACATGTAACACAGGCCTCGTCCTCCCCACCCTCACCATCCACCTCCTCCATCATCGACCACATGCAGACAGAACAATCTGACTCTTATTACAGCAGCTGGTCCAGAGCCAGTATTATTTCTGTCACATGTGATGTATGACATGTTTTCACTTATGTAGACACAGAAAGTCTTCTCCCAAACCTCCTGATCCCCACGTGTAAAATTATACTAACACGAACACATGCAGTAGTAATAGTATTTTCAGTTTTAATTTTCCCTGATAGCTCGTCTTGTCTGTTGGGACAGCATGTGATCATATTCGTGATGATATGTGATGAATATTGATGATCGTGTAAAGCTGCCATCGCTGAGTTTTCTGTCTTGTCTCTTTAATCATGTCTTTTCTCTGCAGGTTCCACTTCCTGCTCTGCTGTAAAAGGATTTCCAGCCGCTGTCACAGATATTAATATTGTCTGATTAATTATGACTTTTTTCTACCAGAGGAGATGAAGAACAATGTGTGTGTGTGCGCGTGTGTGTGTGTGAACAGAAAGATCTGATTAAAGATGGATGAGAACTGATGTGGATTTGGTGGAGTCAGGTTTCACTGATGTGACTCATGTTTCCACATCTCATTATCCATCTCCCAGTTTAATGATGAGATCACAGCTTTCCTTTGTGTGTTTCTGGACTTTTCTCACATCGTTTGTTTGGCAGCTCGGCTCCGACCTCACGCTCTTGACTCTCATTAACTAAATGTTTGTTAGAGTGTTCAGGGATCAATCTGCTCCTCGTTATGAATTCATGAAATCATTTTGTGGCTGCATGTAGAACATCACCTGTGACACTTACACTCATTACACACTTTACACGTTCTCCTCTAATGGCTCTGCAGCGGCTTCAGAATTAATTAGACTTTAAATGTGGCCTCGGTCTGTTTTTGGTCTTATAGAAATGTGGGGGGAGTCTGGAAGGACAAGCAGACTGCATTATCACAGTCAAGCTTATTTTTTTGTACATTGAAACATCATAATGAAGCATTCAAATGTCCAGAGGACCAAGGACTGAGCCTTGGAGAACTCCACACCTTGTGCTGTTGGTGTGTTGAACACACTCTGTGGTTTTCTTGGAACCTGCCAAGTTGTTAATTTACCTGTATTGTAATTTAAATTTGATATGGTAACTTGGAAAGACTCTGGTTACCTGGTGTTTTGTTTGGAGGTCCTGAGGGAGTTCCAGCACGCCGCAATCCCCAAGATAAACCCTTAAGAAAGACAAACACAGCTCATATTCCATGAGTAGTAAGATTCATTCAAGAGTCATTTTCTATCCACCAGGTTTTATTTGAGCTTTATACAGACCTGAGTTGAGAGGAGGTTTTGGGATTCGTTGGATCTGGAGTCCCTCAATAGAACGAGGTACTGTGTGTTTTAAATGTTTAATAGAGTGAAAGCAACACAAACACTGTGTTTATGGACGAATATGGTTGATGTGTATTTGCGTATGAATAAATAAAACAGAGTGTGTTAAAAGCTCCTGAGTGAATCTAATAGTTGCTTCTTTGAATATTCTCCTTTGATTTCCAGAGTCCCAGGAAACAGATGTTAATAAGTTTCTACAGCAGAAAATTAAAGCTCTAACTCACTGATGATGCAATGAGGATGTTCATTTATTCAGAAGCACATGAAACATGGTACAACTTAGTTAACCACATGAGCATTCATTAATAACACTGATAATGAAATCTGCATGTGAGGGAATTATCTTTTTTTCATGATTTCAAATGCAAACAAAAGTAAAGAGCAGGAACAACTCACACATGAAATATCCAATGTGGTTTTCATTCCATAACATTTTAGTAGAAAAAATTTGTTGAACGGTCCTGCAGAGCCTGGACAGGTGATCACACACAGGTATGACGGCGCTACTACTCTTCTCCTCACTGCATTTACAGTGAGAATTCTTAATATTTAACCTGTTTAGCTGAGTTCAGAGCTCACAGAGACGGACAGACTCTGAACAGTGTAAGATTATTTTCCAGTTTTCTGCAGTGAGCTGCAGCTTGAAATTAGAGACACTATTAGTTAAATCTTACCAGTAATACTGTTTTAATTAGAGTTGGCTCAATGAATTGTTTTGTTATGATCTTGTTTCTTTGTAATTTGTTCTCAGGTCTCTGAGGAAAACTCACAGAGAATCTCACTGAGTTTTCCTCACTAAACAAAGGTTCACTAACTCACTAATTAAGTCATCTACTGAGTAAATTATTTAGAATAAGTGACCTGAATTTGTAATACAACACTATTAAACACGAGATGACGTAATGCTACTTTATTTGTCTTAATTATACACTGAAGTACAATGTAAAATTAACTAATGACGTAAAGTTAAAATGATGTGATATAGAGTAGTGTAAAGTTGTATTTAGAGTAATGTAAAGTAACTAAGTATATTTAGGATTTAAACAACTTCCTTGTTACAGCTGCTCTCAGTTCAAAAGAAAAGAATCACAACCAGGAAAGATCCACATCAGCACAAAGACACAATAACATCAATACACAAAACAAAAGAGCAAAGAATATCTGAAGATGGATGAAACAGATCAATAATCAATCAAATAGCTCTGTATCATTGTCCAACACAGAAACAAACTAATCCGTTTTTAATCATTTTACAGAACAGATCTGACTGTTATAAGGTAAAATAAGATTCAGAAACTAATAAACTTTATTACGTTTTTTTTTTTTTTTAAGGATGAGCTGATGTGTGGCTCGGCTGTCCAGCTGCGTGGAGATCAAACTCAACAGATTGGAAATCTTAATCATCTGAATTAAATAAAAATCCAGAAAGTGAATCTTCTCTGAAGGATCTGAGAGGATGAGGAATTAAAAAGCTCCAGCTGGACAGAGCAGGAGGAAACCAAGCAGAGCACGCCTCGGAGAATCAGCAAGGTTTCAGCTCCTTTCCTCCTCTAAACAGTGAAATATGAGTCTGTCCAAGGAGTCGATGGGGATCAGAGCCAGGAGACAGATGGTGATGAAGCAGAGATTTAAAAATAACTGTGGATATTCCCAGGTGTCCTATAGAAACAAACACCTGGAGATAAATGTGGGGAATAAATCTCTCAGTCTGGAACGTCAGTGACAGGAAATCAGTCGGAACACAGAGTGAGGAGGGAAAGAAATGACACAACAGCAGGATAATAGAGCAGTTAGAACGAGTCTTTAACACGTCACGTCCACCACACAGAGGAAATACAGAACTCGTAGAGCATATGGAACATGCAGAACAAACAACATATTACATAGTTCATCCCTCACTATGAAGCATGTTTAGCCAGGGTCCACTCAGTGAGCTGCCAGGTAAACCTGCAGTGGTGGAAGAACGTACGTCTCACTTTACCTGTTAAGACAGGTGCAGCAGCACCTGGTTCTGAGCTCCTGTCTTCTAGAGGAACCCTGCATCAGAAGAAAGTCTGATAACTTTAATTATTCTAGTTCATACTGCAGTAGCTTTCTGCAGGTGAGGTGTCATTTAGTTTCAGGAGGAAAACAACACCATTAGCTTTGGTCTCTCTCCATTAACATTACAGGAAATCCTCTGCAGACTGTCTCCTGGGAGGCAGGGATGTTCTCTGCAGGATGGACACACCTTCAGAGGGTCTGTCGGGTCCTTCACAGGCGAGACGAAGCCTGAGCGTGTTTTGTGTTTTCAGGTGGGTTTCTTCCACTTGTGTTTCCCAAAAGCGTGGACGACGTATCAGTGTCAAATACACTGCATGGACAAAACAATGTGGACAGAGCTGTGCATGTCCTTTACTGTTCTCTTGGTCTGTTCCTGTGTTCCTGCTGTTTGGGCTGAGTAGCAACGTGTAATTTGTTGACTCCATAATCTCTGTATCTGGACATGACGTTAATGTTGCTGAAATCCAGAATCAGGTGGAAGATAAAGACGTGAAGACGGGAGGAAAACTGTGATTTCTCTGTTGTCAGAACAAACCTTCTATGTGTGAGTTTTGCACATAAACAGCATCACTGCAGTAATGAGCACATGTCGGTGTGTTGATCCAGCTGTGCGCTCAGCAGCTGTACACATCGACTGTTTAATGATGACGTCTCCATCCCGTCGCTGACAGACGCGCTGAGGCAGACGAATTGTATTTCTCTTCTTCTTCCCCACAGATCTGCAGCAGCACGAGCAGAGAGTGACTTATCGTGGGTTATAAGCAGAAATCTATAAGCTGCAGTCCAGTTGACAAATGAGTCCAGTTTGATTTCCTCAGGGTGGGGGGAGGCTGAGCAAGTGCGTCTGAACTGAATGTGTTAAAATTTTTATCACACAAGCAGCCTTTATTCGCCCTGAGTGAAGAAGATGATAAAAACACCAAGTGGCTGATGGGACGTAAAGCCCGAGGCTGAGATCTGACCAATCACAGCAAAGCACAGAGTGAATTTCTATCAGAGCTGTCGTCGTGTGAAACATCCTCAACAGCATAAAGCTGGGAGTGATAAACAAACTAATGTGAGTGACCAGCGTGAAAGTGCTGCACTGCTCATTTTAAAAAAACATGATTTATGTGTGTTGGCGCTGCGCTGCTCACTAGATTTTCATTTCTCTCACATAAAAATGTTTGAACGACTGTGAAGCTGCCTCAGGCTTCAACTCCTGTGACCCTAACGACGCACACCTTTGTCAGGTGGCACAACGAGCCACAGCCTGCTGCTCCAAACCAAACATCTTGCAGCAGGTGAATGTGAACATGTGCAGGTGTTTGTACCTGTGATACAAGCTGAGTTTCCTGAGGGGCCTGGACCACGGATCCTGTGTGTGTCTCAGTCTGTGATCCTGCTCTTCGTTCTACAGTAGGTTTGCTTCTGCAGAGACAGACCGAGGTTCATATCTGATTTTCCACTGGAAGCTGCAGATGTCTGATGCTCCTCTGACCTCTGTCTTCTTTGTGGTCATTGTTTTTATGAGCAGCAGAAAGTGTTTGTGTGTTTCTACCTGCAGGCAGAGGAAATCAAACTTCAGCAGCAGCAGAAAAAATACAAAGAAGCGGTTAGTACGATGAGCACGTGTTTGTTTGTCACCGTGAGAAACCAATCTGTAGAACACACCAGGCTCAATTCATGAATACTCAATGTAAAAGTGGATTTCCATCTCAGACTGTGGCCCCGCAGAGTCTCTACAGACCTGGACTCTGCAGTCCTACAGTCGCTTCAGCGCTCTTACTCGTGCGTAGAGAATTTCTGTGTAAAGCAGCAACAAGCAGCACGTAATGAGATAAACACACCACAATCGTTCAGGTTCAGCACTTAATCCCACTGCTCCACTGGGAATTCAGCGTGTGATAGGAAATTTCATGAAGTGAAAAGTGAATTATTCAGGATTTAATTGTCCCACACAACACGAGCAGTGAGACACGAAGTGGAGGACTGGTGGCACTGAGGGCTTAATAAGGAACAATAATGAGAAAATAGCTGATTTAATGCAGAAAACACTGGTTTGTAGTAAGTGCTGCACGTGCAGGCGCCTGCACATTGTTCAGTTTAAGTGTAAATTATGAACAGGACCCAATGTGAGCTCCTGTTTCCCTGGATCACCTGGTCCCGTTTGCCCACCAGTTCCCCTGGTCTGGAGTTGTTGCCTGGTGTTTCTGGACTGAGCTTAGGCTGCTCTGTGCATGTTTTCAGCAGTGCTGGTTCTGCTGGTCCAGCTCGTAGTTGTAGGTCTGTGTGTCTCTGCACTTTGTTCCTTTGTATCCTTCACTCTGAGTCACACTGGTCCAGCTTATTATGTAGAAGCTGTTTTATTTCCTCTCGCACGTTTTCTGCAGTCTGACCCACTTCTCTCTGCTTCCCTCTGTAAACCACCACCACCCCCAGCTTACAGCTTGCAGAGGGAAATAAATTCTGGTGGAGGTAATTACCTGCCGTAAGACTTCACCTCTTCGATTGTTGGAGCTCTAATCGGCTGAATTACCCAGAGTTCTCATGCTCATTTGGAGGGACAGAGGGGGGAGGAGTGGGGGTGTTGTTTTATTATCTGTTTTATTAACACCACATTAAACCACAGAACAGGCTAACGACCACAGGGAATCACGGGAAACTGAGGCGTTCAGACATTTCTCACTGAATTATTTTGTGTGTGTTATCATTGGTGCAGCAGTCTGCACAGTCACACACGTTCACCAAGAAACTACACAAACCTCACAACAAGTCAAACCTTTCTTTTTCTCTAAGCTTCATTTAATATACATTTATCATGCCTCACCGCAGCAGATTTGTCCCTGCAGATGTAACGTAACCAGGATTTGTTGTATCGTGTAGTTATTTATTGGTGATGGACGTGAAAAGCACTTTCTATGGACAAATTTTCAGTGTCACCTGTAAAAGTCAGAGGAAAACATAATCTGTCCAGTCAGGAGTAAAACTATGAAAGATAAACAGGATAAATGCTGCAGAGGAAGTTCCCTCCCGTCTGTCCTCTGAGCATCAAGCATCAAGGACACATGAGAGTCTGAAGTGAGCGTCAGGGGACAGACTGAAAGGACTCTGTCCACACTCAGCCTGAATGTTTTTACCAAAGAGCTGATTCAGGATTTTATCCAGCCCAGCACTGAGCCTGCAGGGACTCCAACAGATTCACCTCAGTTCAGTGTGATCCTCCTGACACTGACGCACACTCCAGCACTTATTAAAGGTCTTAATGAAGCCCAGATCTGTGTTGTTGGGTCAGGTGTTTCTCGTCTTCTTCTGGACACTACTCTGCAGACTGCCAGTCAAACGCAGTGGGATCATGGTCAGTGGTAGTTCTGGCTGTGTGCAGGTGCTGAGTCCTGCTTGGAAAAGGAAATCACCATCTCCATAAAGTCAGCAACAGAAGGATGGAGGCCTCTAAAATCTCCTGTTAGATGCTGCGTTGACTCTGGACTTGACCAAACTCAGTGGACCAACACCAGCAGATGACACAGTCCTCCAGACTCTGAGACCTTGGTTTCCTAATTAAATGCAAAGTTTTATTCCATCTCAAAGAAAAGATGTCTCCTCCTGGTATTTGACTTTACAGCTCTGATTGCTGCAGAGCGAACACAGACCATGTTGGACACATTTCACATGAACAGAGATGGTTTCACATATTCACATATTATTTTTAAAGGCTTGAATGTGACTAATCTCTTCTGTGATTATCCAAGTTACAGTGAGAATGCTGATCAACTCTACATGATGCTTAGGGATTTAAACATGTTCTTACTTCTGAAAGACAACCGCTTCCTTTCTCTCTGTGTATGAGGATGGACAGACTGACGTCCTGCTGCTGCTCGTCCAGTTCCTGTTGTTGTGAAGGTGATGAGCAGAGCTGGAGACACGATGTACTAACTAACCAGTGACCACTTTGACTTTTTCTTTTCTTTTTAGTTTGAGGTGTTTGTCAAATATTAGAAATCTTCAGTATGTTTCACAGGTACCTTGGATTCAGGGAACTCGTGTTTGCAGTGACCCAGTGCATTTGTTTGTTGGCTGGTTGAGTCCTGAACACGCTGTGCTGCAGAAGACTGTCAGTCTGAAAGTGAAGTGAATCAATAATTAATGGGACTGAATGTTAAAAAACTCATCTTCACTGCTCAGTGTCTCAGTCTGAATCTATTCAAGGCCAAACAGCAGCTCTGCAGCTGGAGGAGAGGGGGTCATGTCTGCTTAAAAAATCTACAGTTTTTGTTGCTGTTGAGGTTTTTTCTCTGTCAGCAACACTGAAGCTGCAGAATAAACATGAATTCAGAGAGAGTGAACCAGAGATTTGGTGGTGTGAGGTCCAGGTAACAGACCTCCAGCACTGGTTCTCTGCAAACCTTTCTCGGCCGCCGGGAGTGAAAACACAAATCTCACCTTCGTGTCGAGACGAGCCCATAGAAACATGGATGTTTCTTCTCACACAGTGGGAAATGTTGATTATGATGTTAATACTCAACTAAATCCAGTTCATTCTTACAGCATCCAGTTTCTGTGAGTCCAGGTGTTAAACGGTTTCTTGTTCTGTTCAGACCACAGCTTCTTGGTTTATTTACCAACAACTAAAACCACAATCTTTGCTGACCCTGAACCAGAGACTGGACTCAGGTCATGGATCAGCCAAACAGGAAGCAGAGAACAAACAAACAATAGTTCATGATGTTACCTTACATATGTTCTCCTCCTCTTCAGCTTTGTGGTGTTTTTTCTTATTACTTTACAACTCAACATTCATGCGACACGTGTTCTCTCCCTTTGCGACTGACTGCTCCACATTCCACAGTCTGTCCTGAATCTGGTTCAGTTCATTTGTTTGTCTCCTGTGTTGCCTCAGACCAGAAGCCGGGCTGTGAAACAGAGAGCAGCTAACAAGAGTCCGGTGTCAGTCTGAATAATGGGGGAAACAAAACGGCCTCTCAGTGTAAAAGTGTCTCTGGGGAAACAAACAGCTGAAGAGGCCGGTCGATATTTTCTGTTGAGAGGTGTGAACGTTTCAGGTCAGAGTCCCGGGAGGGCTGCACAGAAAGAAGTGGGTCCATATTGATGAGGAGGAGAAAATGTAGGAGGTTCTGGGTAAACAGAGAAGCTGTGACAACACTCAGCGACTGCTAATCAGACTCCAGCCGAAGAGGGAATCCACCTCCTAAAAAGCAAGCTGCTTCCTCATGTAGATCCAACGTTTGTCTCTTTCTGCTTCATTTCTCACTCTGAAGAAACACACGTCACAGAGGTTCACAGTGTCATGAGGCCAGACCACATATGTCCTGGGTACCTGTGTATGAACCTTGTGTTAATGTTGGAGATAACTGAGGACCACACATTGTACAACGCAGACAGATCTGAATCTCAGAGAAACAACTGTCTGTGAATTTCAGCTCAGGAAACTTTACTTTTGATTCACAGCTTTACTAATGATCCGAGTTTCTGTAACATAAAACCACAGATAACACGAGGAATAAAGCCACTATCTACTGAAACCCAAACATGATGTGGACTTCAAACATGTGCAGATCTGCCTAAGGCCTCACTGCAGATAAACATGTTCCTTTCTTTCTTCATCGACACGTAGTGATGGACGGAGCGAGGATTTGTGATTCACTTTGATCTGTGATAATGAGGAGTACAACGGCCTCATGAGCTTCATGTTTCTCAAAGAATCAACTCTCCGGTCTGATCAAATCAAACATTCAGTCAATCAGAGCGAGGACCAACTTTAAAACAGAAGTCAGCAGCAAACAAACCTCTGCTTTCACATTCATCTTCTCCAGCTGGCAGCTTTTATATGACGAGCAGAGGCTGGATGTGGAGCTGGGAGTCGGCTTGATCGCTGACCTGAAGGAGCTTCACTCTTTTTACTGCAAACATCAAACCTTTCTTTGCTTCTGAAACCTCGTCTGTTTGTGCATAACAGTGGGATTTCTGCTGATTGAACACTGATGTGAAAGAGTCAGAAAGGATCATTTGCTCTTTTACAGGTTTGATATTCAGGAAGGTGCTGAAATGACTGTGACGTCCTGGGACCAGTAAAGGTGCAGTCACAGCTTCATATGTCCGTATGTTCCAGCTAGAAGTAGTGGTGACATGAAGTAATAAGAATAAATCATATAATTCAGTTTTGGTTTCCCTGTATAAATAACATGATGTCACACACGTATGTATGGACGTTTACAGACAGTGTGTGACGTGTCACCTGCAGGAACCGTGTTCCTGTCTGTAAATACTACTGTGACTATAAAACAATATGTGTGTTTAATTCACATGTGAGACTAATGAGGCAGATTTATTAATACCATTATTGTTGTTGTGGTTTTGGTGGTGCGGTGTGGTGCAGTATGGTGACGTGACGTGAGGTGTCTCTGTGAAATCACAACGTGTCGACTTCTCAGTTTTATATTTATCATTCCAACCTCGATGTGTGTGTCAGTGTAGAAACTGTTTCTGTGCAGTATGTCACGTTTCCTGGCTTTTTAAAAAATATATATTTCCTCCCCCCATCTGTCTTCTGCCCCCTCCCCCGCCCCCTCTCTGTCACACTGTTTTTAGCTGTTTGACCAGAGGGAAGAGTTTCTGGAGAATATTGTCTGGAAGCAGAGATAAGGCTGAGGGAGACGAGTGGGACGAGTGTAACGCAAGAAACACAATCACCCGTGACGACTGAGAAGACTTCACATATGACTCTATCTCCCTCATCATCACCCGCTTTCTTTGTTTCCTGATGCTCGCTGGCTTCATTCATCTTCCAAGGCCTCATCTGTCAAACAGTTATTGTTTGTTAGAAGCCACTGGTTGTGCAGCTTGATGCAGTCCACCTTACAATCTGTGTTGTTAATTATGTACTAAATGTCTCATGGTCACCTGTCTGTCATCACAGAACCTGCCCCTCCCTCCATCTTTCTCCTGTGTCCCATGGACTCACCACCTGAGCAGAACATGCAGAGATCATCCTACCAGTCACCAGAACGTCTGTGGAGAACCCTGAGAAGTAGTTCTCCATCAGTCCAGTAGGCACCAACAGGACCTCAGTGAGTGATGATGATGATTTTCAGTAAGAAGGGAGAACTCTTCCTCCTATGACCCCCCCCTCATCCTGTATAACCTTTGACCTGTGAAACATACAGACTCCCTCATGTTGTCCAATTAGAGTCAGAGAGGAAAGGACTGACCTGTCCGTGTGTTAGCAGACTGTACCTGCAGAGAGCAGGGATACCAGCTCCCAGCACCCCAGGCCCCGCACACATTATACAATGTATGTAGCACAGTTACATAAATTACCAGACATAAAGGCATCTGTGAGCTGCAGTGTTTTAACCTTATCTGAATCCTCGGTGATCAGCTCACAGATGTTCAGGCACTAACAACTTAGAAACAGGACAATTATGAACGAGGTTCCGCAGCCTCTGATTTCTGGAGGTTTGTTGTAGATACACATCAGTCAGATGAGAGATATGTACAGATGTCTGCCTGGACTCCACAGTCTTCACTGTAAACTTTAATCACTTTAATGTGAAGGAGTTTCTGTCATCAGAAAAATAAATTAGTTCGAACAATCGAGAACCATGTGATGCTGTAACAGTGAAAATAAGCTGAGCTGCATCTCTGTGTGTCGACGCCGCTGACAAACACAAAGGGAGAAAAAAGATTTATAGTTAAAGCTGAAGGAAGCACAGCTCCTGCATCTGCTGCAACCGGATGAGGTTTGTAGGTTCATTTTTTCCAGTGTGATCTCTTGCCCCCTCCTGTCTACACACCTGGGTCTCCAAGATGAAGAATCTCCCTTCCTGTTTGTCCAGGATTTACCTGCCTGACACTCACCTGTTCCCTGGAGCTGGAGTATTGTCTACTTCCTCCATCAACACGGATTCATTTTTGTGTGAAAGTGTTGAAAAAGGGGGAGGGAGGGAGGGAAAGGTGAAGACTGGAGTGGACAAACAGAGATATACATGTTTGCTTTAGAAGGTGTGAATGAAACATGAGGCTGACTGACTGAACAGAAACAGGATGATGAATACTGAATACTCGGCCTCACACACACACACTGCTCAGGGTCCCTATTAGCACTGCAGGGGTCCATCAGTCAAACGTATTGATTGGCAGCTTGGTACGCACACACACACACACACACACACACACACACACACACACACAGGGACTTTCAACAGAATGTAAATACACACACACATTCATTGATCTGAACTCCTCTGGGTCTTTTTGTTCAGTGATTTAGAAGCAGAGTGAGACCTCTCGCCTCCACTCTGCACCTCCTGTGACAGCTGATGGACGAGACAATAAACCATCAGGACTGTGAGTCACACACAGAAACGGTTCTGTGAACGAACCACGTTTCAGCTTCAGTTTTCTCCAGCAGCTGGAAAATGGTGAAAATATCACAAAGCAGCAGATGAACACGTGCAGACTAAGCATGCTCTGTGGGTTGAGTCACCTCTCAGGTGTGAAGAGTTTGACGGTTGAACCGTCTTTACTGACTCATCTTCTTCTCTGAACTGCACCTGGGTTAAATATGTTTTTCTCTTTTCTGTAGTTTAAACCAAAGTAAAAGTCTGATACATCTTTGCATCGAGATCAGAATCATGTTCAGTGTCCAGAACCACAAAACATGTTAGGAGACCTCTGCGCGCACCCTGCGCCATCGAACGAGAGCGCGCACCGCCCGGTTATCAAACACACCCGGACACATGACCACCGTGAGTCCAGCAGCACATGTAAACCAAAGAGCTGCGGGTCTCTGGTTTTCCTTACGCCGCGTAAAGCGGTTCTGAGAGACTCTGAGACTCAGATCCGCGGGGTTTCTACACCGACACGCCCCCAAACAGAGAGAGAGGGGGAGAGCTAGAGGTAAAGAGAGAGAGGCAGAGAGGGAGAACTGTGTGTTTCCGTTTCTCTCTCCAGCAGCACCTGTGTGACCGGAGAACACGCCGCTGCCGCTTCGCTTCCGCCGAACGTCTTGTGTTTTTCCGCTGCTTTTCGCTCCGGTGCGGGTCTGTGAGCAGCTCCTCGCTGCGCCGTCACTCTCCGCGGGGAGACACTCGCCACAGCTGCTGCTCTCTGCGGGATCACGTCGGAAGTCGGGAAAACGGGCGGGGAGCATGCCTGCGGCGCCTTGTTTCCAGCCCCGTGTCCCGGTGCGGAGCGCGGGATTTTCTTGACGCCTGCGGAACTTGTTGCTGCAAGAGGAAATACAACCGAAGCACCGGAAAGGTAAAAGACAGAGACCCGGGTCTAATGTGAATTTTTTTCTGTCTGTTCTTGATGTTTCGCTGCTTCACCGATCAAACAACCTGTGACTGAGCTGAGAGACGCTGTGGATTCTTTTGTTTTTACGCATCGGATTCGTGCGTAAAAAACTTTTTCCTGGAGAAACTAGGTAAATTACTTCCACTTGTTTACCGGCTCCGGATGTCCTGTCGTGGCTCCGCTGCTCCCTGAACCCCCGATAACGACTCCCCAGAGCTCCAGGAGCAGCATGGCAGCAGGAGTGGCGGCGTGGCTGCCGTTCGCCCGCGCGGCGGCCATCGGGTGGATGCCGGTAGCCAGCGCTCCCATGCCGGTGCCGCCGAAGCACAAGCACAGGGGACAGGACGGATTGATCGTGCTGAACGTGAGCGGCACAAAGTTCCAGACCTGGCTGGACACGTTGGAGCGGTACCCGGACACCCTGCTGGGCAGCTCGGAGCGGGACTTCTTCTTCCACGAGGAGAGCAACGAGTACTTCTTCGACCGCGACCCGGACATCTTCCGCCACATCCTCAACTTCTACCGAACCGGGAAGCTGCACTACCCGCGGCAGGAGTGTATCTCCGCGTACGACGAGGAGCTGGCGTTCTTCGGCATCATCCCGGAGATCATCGGGGACTGCTGCTATGAGGACTACAAGGACCGGCGGCGGGAGAACCAGGAGCGGATGCAGGACGACGAGGAGATGGATCAGAACAACGATCTGGTCTCCGCGGACATGAGCTTCCGAGAGTCCATGTGGAGGGCCTTTGAGAACCCGCACACTTCCACCCAGGCGCTGGTCTTCTACTATGTCACCGGCTTCTTCATCGCGGTGTCGGTGCTCGCAAACGTGGTGGAGACGGTTCCGTGCGGCATCGCGCGGAGCCGCGTAAAGGAGATGTCGTGCGGCGAGCGGTACGAGCTGGCCTTCTTCTGCCTGGACACCGCGTGCGTCATGATCTTCACGGTGGAGTACCTGCTGCGCCTCATCGCCGCGCCGAGCCGCTACAAGTTCGTGAAGAGCGTGATGAGCATCATTGACGTGGTGGCCATCATGCCCTACTACATCGGCTTGGTCATGACGGACAACGAGGATGTGAGCGGGGCCTTCGTCACTCTGCGCGTCTTCAGGGTGTTTCGGATTTTCAAGTTCTCGCGACACTCTGCGGGACTTCGCATCCTGGGCTACACGTTGAAGAGCTGCGCGTCGGAGCTCGGCTTCCTGCTCTTCTCCCTCACCATGGCCATCATCATCTTCGCCACCGTCATGTTCTACGCGGAGAAAGGTTCCAGCGGGAGCAAGTTCACCAGCATCCCCGCGGCCTTCTGGTACACCATCGTCACCATGACAACGCTGGGGTAAGTGATGCTGATGTGGGCGGGGCTTTGCCCCCCAAAATGGGCGGGGATAGGTTCACGTGTTTTTTTTCTGTCGATGTGATGAACTCTCTTTGGGTTTTTCACATGTTTAGTTCTAACTTTAGGTGATAAAATCACGCTGTGAGCAGCTGTTGCAGGAAAGTTTTGGGGCTTTTTCAGAATCACTGAATCACCTTTAGGAAAATACAAAACTGCATCATCAGCATGGAAACAAATAGTCCACGTGAGCGAACAGTTACTGGAGGAAAATGTGTTTTATTCAGTTTCCTGCTGATGAACGTTCTTGTAGTTTGAGCTTGTTTCTGGCTGCTCGTCCTCGATGTCACAGACACATGACGGAGCTGACGTAGTTTGATCAATTCTCTCACTTCCATTCGTTGTCTCACACGCTCAGACCTGCCAGCCAATAGAAACGCTGCCGTGATGTGTTTGGGGACATTCGTGTTCCTGTGTTTAGAAATGATTTGGGATTTTGATCTGAAGGTTGAAATAGAATAAATATGCAGGAACATGCAGCAGCAGCAGGTTCAGATGTGAGTCCACAGAACATGTTGTGTTGTGCTGCTCCAGACTCCAGATAAGTGGATCCAGATGATCTGTTTGTGGAATTCGGTGTGTCCCTGCTGAGGCGCTAATGCTAAGCTAACAGCTGGTATCAGGATGAGATCAATGAATCATGATTAAACTTTTTATTCATCTTCCTCAGCAGTTTTTCACGCGTGTGCTTTAAAACTCATCCATGTGTTTTAGGGGTTTGGACTTTGCCAAAGGAAACAAATGTTTGGTCCAGAAACATGTTGACAGTTTAGTCCAGAACAGAACCGCAGCGACGACGATGTGTGAAATGTAAAGAATCAATTTTCATCATCATCATTTTTTGACATGAATCAAATCCTCATCTGCTGCTCGGTGTGTTCACCGCTGTGGGAAACCAGCTATCAGTACTTCACTGTCTTCATCACTGTCTTCATTCCTGCTTCTATTTACCTCTGTGTGTGTGTGTGTGTGTGTTCAGCTGTAGTAACCTCTGTGTTACTCCACCTCCATCTGCACTGAGTGTGCTCACTAGAGTAAATCCCTTCAGTTGTATTTGATTCAGTTTGATGATGAGACAGAAACCTGCATCTGTCAGAGGAAAATCCAATCTCCTCCTCCTCCTCCTCTTTAGCTCTTCTTCTTCTTCTTCCTTCCTCATCTCCACTTGCAGCTTCTCCTGCTTTATAAGCTTCTCTCTGTGAACTTATTCTTGTTTGTTCAGTTTAACAGTGAAATGGAAAAAACTGTGAAAATATTTTTTCATTTTGAGCCAAGTTTGTACTGCTACAAGTAAAATAGTCAGAAATCTGAATAGAGTTTGGTGAACGTACACACTCCTCTTAGTAGAAAAGACTGAAAACTTTAGGATCAATTTTTTCTGTTCCATCAGTTTCTCCAAACAAAGTATATTCAGGAAATTTAACCTCCGCCCCAGAAATGGTTTAATTGTGTTGAGCTGAATCACATGAAATAAAATAAAACATCACGACGGCTTTGTTTCATGTTCACGTCTAAACCATAGAAATCCATCAGTTAAATAATCTTAATCACGGTTTAAATTCGTTGTGTGTGGACTGATGGAAAAAGTTTTTTTCCATTCCTAATTTAAAAAGTGTGGTGAGGTGGATACTTTGTGAAGTGACACAAACTGTGGCTGCACGTGGTAATTATCCCTTCACAGAAAACCTCAGTTTCTCTGCATCAAAAACACGTGGAGGTTTGTTAATTAAGGATGTAGCTGCCTTTTGTCTGTTCGTGTGTGTTGCCACATTGTTCCCTCGTCTTTGACAAAGAGACGGTTGAAGAATAAACTAAGTGTTTGTTGAGATGAAGTTTTGCTGGAAGCAGTAAAACCTGTTGCAGCGTCAGACGTGTGTTGGTGACAGTCGTAAACATGCAGACACCTGCTGCTGCTTGACCAGGGTGGGTATGTTGGCTCTCTTGGTTTGGTGGTTAGTGGTGGTCTCTCGTGGTTTCTGCAGACGGGTGTTGTGCTGTGGTTTTGCCCTGGAAGAGAAGTGACGGCATTTTTCCTTTGTGCATCTGTTTTGTCTACAAGTCGAGTCAATTCAATTCAATTTTCAATTCAACTTTATTTATATAGCGCCAATTCACAACACAGGTCATCTCAGGGCACTTTACAG
>JAUYWH010000015.1:15840731-15850747 GCA_034779795.1 Ctenopoma multispine
TATAATATATACAAATAAATGTAGAAAACCCAACAGTCCCACTTGAGCAAGCACGTAAGGCAACAGTGGAGAGGAAGAGCTGTTCAGTGTTATTCACCCTGGAAGCTGCCTGCTGGCTGCACATAAACACACAGGTGCATGTGCAACACGCAGGAAGCACAGCTCTTATGATATGATGAAACGAGGTATAGGACTATTTTGGTTGTTTTTAAATGTGTGACAAACAAAGTTGAGTTGATTGATACATCTTCAATCTATTGAATCAACTTTTTAATCCTCCAGAAAAACACACAAATGGTGTCAATGAATACATGTTGGAAAAACACAAACACTTTTCACATGAAGTCATTCTATGTTTGACTTGTTGTGTAGCTGCATTCAAACAGGTGATTCACAGGTCTGAACCTGACCTGACATCAGACTGATGATAAAATGAGGTATAGGCTGTTTAACGTTGGTTTTCCTCAGGTTTACGTGCAGCTCCTGTCAGTGATCATCTGTGTAAAACCCTCAAGAGTCCCTCCTGCTCCTCTCGTCTTCCTCTAATTGACTCATTAGTTGGTTTAGTGGGAGCCAGTGAGGACAATTAAACTCTCTGCTCCTTTAATTGGTCTGTTGATGATGGTTTAGCTGTAGCAGCTGCCACTTCCAAACACACCGAGCATCATCTGTCATGGTAATCTGTCACGTGCCTCGTGGTCCTGATGGGAGGACGGATTGTTTCTACCAAATCACTCAGATGTGAGAGATTTAGACAAGTTACGCAGAGAGTCCTGACTCCAGCTCTGGAACAGCTGCCTGTAGAAATAAAGTAAATTAAACAGCGATGATGAGCCGTGCTGCATTTGCTGTTCTTGATGTGTGCAGGTTGTTTAAAAGATATTTGTTCCCATTCAGCACAAACAGTCTGTCATCTTTTATGAATAAAAGCAGTTTCTGCCTGCAGCTGCAGGAACAACACACCAACCTGTAAAAATGCAAACAGGCTGCAGATCTGAGGTGCTGAAGTGTGGCGGTGATTATAGTCTCATGCTTCTGGTGTCACAGCTCAGTGACTGCAGCCGTGCACAAGCACACATGTATTATTTAGTCACAGCTCGTCCTGCTGCTGCTGGAGTCCCAATCACCCTGAGACACTGACACAGATACAGAGAGAGATGTGGACTCACTGGGTGATTTAGTGCCTCAGAGCAGCACATGACAGTGAGGGACCCTGTCATCACTTCCAGTAAATTACTACTACTACTACTACTACTACTACTTGACACAAAGCTCATTTAACACCAATAATGTGACAATTATAGAAACACAATATATCAGCCAGGTTTTTTGGTCAATGAATAACAGCCATGGTCAGAGACATCCTGTGTTCATGTTGTCTATTTTTAATTGTCATCAATATAATGATGTTTGTGCCAAATGTCTTCAACTGTAGTTCTCCCTGCGTTAAAGGTTCACAGGTTTTAAAGTCTGTCTGACAACAATAGTCGGGAGACACAAAGAAGGAGCCTAATACTAAGAAGACTTGATCTGATTAACATTATGAAAACCTCTTTCAGTGTTTATGTGGCCGTTTTAGTTTAACATACACCTATAAAACAGTGAACCTGTCCTTGAAATACAGACTACACAAAAGCTTGTAAGCTGATTGGCTGCAGTCGCTGATAAATATGTGTTTATTTTTAGTTTGCTATCACTTCATTTCACTTTAATGACCCGTCAGTGGATTCTGCACAGCAGGATCATGCACCACCAACCCTCTGCCTTAAATTAAATGTCTCACCTGAGAGAATAAAATGTTGCTGATTAATGTAATTCAGGTACCAGTTGATTTTCAGTTTATTCATAGAGCTACAAATCACAAGAATAATAATCTCAAGGTTCATAATAAGCTTAATGGAAGAAACCTCGAGCAGAACCAGAACCAGACTCAGTGTTCTGGTTGGGTGAGTGGAAAGGGGAGAGAGAAAAGAACATTAAGCAAAAAGGCAAACATTGGGCAGTAATTGCACAATGGAAACGTACAGCTCCAGGGCCGGGTATACCTGGAGAACCAGGTGTTATCAATACCAGTACCAATAACTGATTTAACGCAAAACATATTTGATGAATCAAATTAGGTGAGTAAACACATACTGTCTGAGACGAGACTCATTGGTGGTTGGGGATTGGGTGGTGCATTGTTTCATGTACCAGTAAAACAAAGATATAGGATCTAGAAAGTCCACTTGGAGGAACAGTGCTTCAAGGAACAGGAACCCTCCTTGCTTGTTTAATGCAACTGAACCAGCAGACAGCGTGTTTTAAGTACGGATTTAGTCTGAACTGAATCAGCAGTGTGTATGATTTTAGGATTTATTTGGACTGTGAACCAGCAGGCAGTTGGTTTTCAGTATGGATTTAGACTTAACTGAACCAGCAGAGTGCAGGATTTTAGGATTTATTTGGACTGTGAACCAGCAGATAGCGTGTTTTTAGTACGGATTTGGACCTAACTGAACCAGCGGAGTGTATGATTTTAGAACTTTTTTTCGACTGTGAACCAGCAGATAGCGTGTTTTTAGTACGGATTTGGACCTAAATGAACCAGCAGTATGTATGATTTTGGAACTTTTTTTGGCTGTGAACCAGCAGGCAGTTGCTTTTTAGTATGGATTTAGACTTAACTGAATCAGCAGAGTGTATGCTTTTAGGATTTATTTGGACTGTGAACCAGCAGGTAGTTTTTTTTGATATTGTGATTTGTGATTGGGATCTTGTGCTGGTATAACACCTTCTATATTAAAACTATATTATTACTTTCCTTTCATGTTTGATTTTAGTGTTTCCTGTTCTCCAGTTTTGTTCCTGACGGTCTTTCTTCTTCTCCTTTCTCTTTGGGATAATATGCTGTTAATGTGGCTAATTAAATTAATGCATTAGCTGCTCAGAACACACACACATCCTTTCTCTGTGTGTCTAAGTGATTATTTTTAATGAGCTCTGTAATGAAGCCACCTAGAGATGCAGCCGAGCAGAAAAGATGTTTTTGTCGGCAGAAGACACTTTGACTGCTTCTGTTTAATTTGGAAATGACCCTTTTAATGACACTCAGAACGACTTGGTGCCAGAGTCGAGGTGATCTTTGAATGCCAGACAATTAGAGAAGAGAAGAAGAGGAGACTGCTGAAGAGACTTAGGTGGAGTAGGAAGATTTGCATATTGTGGAATGACAAGGTTCATCCCAACAGGAAAGTGTTCTGGTAGTAACTGAGAACCCAGTAGTATTTCCTGGGGAAAAATTAGTTTGTGTCATATGTTGAACACATCCTAATTTTCACAAACCAATTTTTCTGAATTAACCAGAACATGTTGGTTATGACCAGTTTCTTTTCTTGTGAAAACCTAAAAACCAGAAATAATCATTTATGTCTTTGTTAAATTGCTGCCTCGGCTCTGAGACTCCGCTGTGTATAGATGAGGTGGACGTGGTGGTTTGGGTCGGATCAAACTATTTCCTCCATCGTTCTGCTGACACCGGCTGATCTGAAATCCCAGAATACCCAGAATAAAACGAAGAAGAAATTCCCGGATCTCTGGGGTGTATTTATCTTTCATCTCCTCCCAGTGAAGCTGCTGTGCTTCTTTAAATAAAAGAAGGTCTTTTTCCTGCAGCTGAATGAATGTGTGTGAGCTGCAGCTGTGCAGCAGTGTATTTATCCCTCTGTCATTGAAATTCATAGCCAGCTCCGGATCAACGAGCTCTAAGACTCTGCCTATTATTTCATTTATGGCGTCTAAAAGGCAAAGCTGCAACGCGCCTAAATTGTTTTCCAGTCGCTTTTGGCTGACTCGCCACAAAAGAAAGAAGAAGGAGCCTGAAGGAAGGAGGAAGAGGAAACAGAGTCTGTGATATTACAGGTCCACTGTTCATGGATCTGAACATTTGTGCAGGACAAACTTAAAACTGTATTCAAACCTGGGTTTCATTCTTTTAACAGCACTTAAGTTGAGGCTGAATGTTGCAGGAAAATATCTGTATGCAAACATCTGTTTATCTATGTTGTTTCTGCTGAGGACGTTATCAGTACAGCTAGCAGGCAGCAGCATCAGAAAGCAGCGTGTCTACTTCCAGGGACACGTGGTTACTTGTCTTGTTCATAAATTGCAGCTTTGCTGTTTGAAAAATGGGTTCAAAGTCTCAGCACAGATTGAAGTAGAGTTGGTAAAGAGTTCAGTCCCGACACAAATATTTGCAGCCTCTGTACAAACGATATGTAATAAAGAGCATGAGTCAAAAGTCATGAAGAAAAACCGTGATCTCATAAAAAATTGGATTAATATTTTATCCTGATTGTTGTAGCTTTAGACTGAACACATTCAGGCCCCTGGTGGCCTCCCCTGCTCCTATGTTCTGTGACAGATCTGGATTAGGATCAGGTTTCCTCCTCCGCTGTGACCTGTCGACCACAAGAGGATCCGGTGACTGGGTTCATTTTTATCAAATGAGACATTATTGTTTTCTTTATTCTGATGCTGTCAGGTCCAGTTGACGTTGATTTTAACTGACAAACCTTTGTTCGAACATCTGGTCAGAGGAAATGAATCTGTGTGGTGATGGCAGACTGCTGTCAGAGTCTACAGAAAGTCTTTGACGGCTTTGAAAATGTTCTGTCAGGAGAAGAAAATGCTGCCACGACACTTTGAAACTTTAGAGACACCGAGGAGACAGAAAAAGCTTTCAGACAGAGACAGATGAGGAGGGACAGACTCCCCAATGTGACATTTAAAGAGAGAATGGAAGCAACAGGACAGATGGACACTGTGTGTGTCTGTGTGTAGATGGTGGACACTGGACATCACCAGATAAACTGCTGCTCACAGAAGCAGAATACACCAAGTTAAGGCGTCTCATGGTTTTTGTCGACATGTTGCTCTCGTCGTGTTCTTTGACACGTCTTCACCTCCCTGATCACCCCGATGATGCCTGCTGCAGACTGTGCTGGATCATAGTCCTGTGTGTGTTTTACAGAGTTAATACAGAGAAGCAATCGTACTGAGTTTCTGACTGACCGGCTGAATATTCACCTGCTGTCTGTGCTTTATTTCAACGTGGCCTCCCAGATGTGTAGTGTGGACTTGGGGATCAGATGTTGAGTTTATTAAAGCCGAGCAGTCAATAAGTGTTTAAAGCATCACTTCAGCACATGTGACTCGGTTACAGCTGCTGCAGCGATTCTTTGTGTTTGTTTCAGTGAGATTAAAAACAGCCTCGGTGTCTCTCAGAGGACTGAGAAACTCAATAAAAGTCAATAAAACACAGTAACAGGCCGTTTTAGGAGACATTACAGAGCGTGATTGATGTTCTCGGAGAACAGAAACGGCCCGTTCGCAGGTTTTATGATGTTTTTCTCATTAGAACAGAAAGTCCCCCGACACACAAACGCACAAATGTAAATCCATTAACACCATCATCACAGGCAACACATTAGAGGCTAATACACTGATTCCAACTCTATAAATCTGAAAAACTATAATAACACCAAGCAGCAAACTAACAAGATGCAGGAACAGCTCTCACTCACTGAAACACCTTAGAGATCGAGCATCAAGGTTAAACTGGCTGCACATTTTTACGTTTGGGTTTTGTTAGAAAACATCTAAAATGTGCTTCATAATTTACCTGCTGGTAAATGTCTCTTTTTACACCCCCCACCTCCCCCGTACATGTACGAGCACACTAACCTTTACGTTTGTTACAGGAAACAAACAGTCAGGAAACTGTGAGCAGGAGTTTTAACTCTGAGTCCACATCAGACGTGAGCATTCAGTTCATCTCTGTCTTTACCAGACTGACTGACAGCAGGTCCTCAGCACCAGCGCTCGGTGCAGCAGGTTTCTCTACATTGTGAGAGGTGTGTGGTCTGGGTTGGTCTGAGCGACTGCATCTTGAGGTTTAGTGTTGTCCACGTGTAGAGACGTATTTTAAAACCAACAGTGAGTAGGGTGTCTGTGTCAGTGTGGACAAGTTTCCCAGCACAGTCAGAGGCTGAATGTTACAACACACGGTTACACACAAGGTTCATTAGTTATTATGTTTGCAAAGATCTAAAAAAACACACTTTCACAAGTTACTGAGACAGAAGCTGCTGGTTTATTTAGAGAAATCATCTGTGTGATTCGTGGCTCCTATTTTTCTCATATTTCTCCAGTTTAATTTCAGCGACACGTCAAACAGGTTAACGCTGTTTCTCCTTCAGTGACGCCACCGCACACCTGCTGCATTTGTACAGCTTTGAAATCGCTGCATGATGTAGTTTAATGTAGTTTTGAGCTGTTCACAGTGAAAACATCAGAGTGAGATGTCTTACTTTGTAAACCATCTGCACCTGCTCTGATGAGCTGACCAAACATGGGCAGAGATGGCGGTAAAAGGTGAATCGGTTGCCGTGGTGACGGCAGGGACCTGGTCGGCTGATTGGACATAAGCTTGTTAAGTCAGAGACGATGTGAAACGTCTGTGTGTGTCTTTCTGTTCCTGCTTCATTTCTCTCACTTGTTGTTCCTCTTTGATACAGTTGGATTCAAGCTGGGTTTTCTGTTTTACAGTGAGACCATGTTACCATCAGATATCAGAGGTCACTCCGCATCAGCATCAACTCTTTAGTGCTGAACAAGAGGATCGGTACCTACATGAGGAAAAGTTTTTAGTTAATGTCAGTTAATGATGGATCAGAGGGAACAAACACACACAAACGGTTCAAACTCATCAGCTGAATCCAAAAATGTTTCTTTTGTTAAGAAGCATCAAAAACTCTTGTAGCTGCAGAAAAGATGTAGAAAACACGTTGTTCCACCTCCGGCGTGACGATCTGATGATCCGTTGGATCCTAACAAACTTCATCCTGCTGCAGACTCCACATGAAACAAACTAACAGGATGAAAGAGTCAAAGACCGACTGGCTGTTGATAATCTGACTGTAGAGAAACACTCAGTAAACCCCCTCCACACACACACACACAAAGCATCAAAGTCGTCTGTGAAGTGATGAATCTAAAGCAGGAGGAAAACTCAGCGGACTGAAGGTACTGAGGTATTTGAAGGATTTCCTGGACTCTGTGGCCAAGTCCTCAAGGTCCTTGAAAGAGGTCTGTGTGTGTCTGTGTTGTCTGCTCCTCACCATCAGTCTGAGGGTTCAGTCCGTGACAGTCGACCCGCTGCCAGTGTCTGAAGAACCACGATCATCATCAGATTCTAAACTAAACCAGGTTTTATCCTTGTGCTGAATCTACGGTTCATCCTGTCAACACGTCTCTGTGCTTCTGATTCAATCAGAAAACCTGTGGAGAACTTCCTAACATACTGTGTTAAAGCTTAAATTGTAGTGATAGTTGAACTTTTCATTCTGACAGAACTCGTACGTCTGTGGAACCAAATGGATTCATGTTGGACTTCTATATTTAAAGAAGAAGAAGAGACCAGATGAAGATTAACAGTCCAGAATCAACGCTGCAGATTCCAGTTAAAGAGAAAAGATGGTGACAGTAACACAGAGCCTGTGTTTGCTGCTCCTCCTCCTGCAGCAGCTGCATGACAATAGATCCCAAAAATAGAAGTGACAGTGTTGTTTCTACTGCTGCCCACCGACTGAAGCTCACGTCAGGAGGGGGAGAAGCCCAGGACCACTCAAAGAAACTCTCAAACTCCCCACCTCGTCTTCTGCCTTTCTGGATTTCCAGCGTTGAGTCCTTCTGCTTCAGAAAAAGAATTTTAGATTTCATAAAAAGAACTTCAATAGAGACAGACAGGAGAAAAAAATGAAAGTGAATATTCAGCAGGATGAATTTACATGTTTTTTATCAGACAAAATAAAAATCAGTTTTATAATTTTAAAACTAAAACACCACAGTAAAATCTTGATTGTGCAAAACCTGCAAAGTTCACATATGTTCAGGTTTCAGCTTTCTCATGTCGACTTATTGTCATAGTGACGATTTTCAGTAAAATCAGAAATGCATTTTGTTTCCAAGCTACAGACGAACAGGAGGAGGTGAAACATCTGCACTTTACAGCCACATCTGGATAATAAACGTGACAGCTTCGTGTGTGTCCTGCTCATTCGTCTCTTTGCTGCTGCTGCTCCTTTGTCTCTATTTTGAGTTTTTCATTTTCCCTCTTTTGCTGTGAAATTGAAATCTCAATAAAACTAAGATTACGTTTTTTCATTTCCACTGAGAGGATGCAACAGATGATGTGAGCGAGGAGGTCGACGAGCTGTGAATCAGAGAAACACAGAGACTGTGTTTAACATACGGTCAGTGACAGAGGATGTAGTTATCGTCTCTGTCTGTGTGTGTCTGTGTGTTTGTGTGTCTGTGTGTAAACAGGCTGACTGAGGCTAAAAATACAAGAGCAGCTGCTGCTGAAGCTTTTTTTTTTCTTTTCATTGACTGCAGGAAAGCAGACGCACAAAGACAATGTGAAAGCTTTTATACTGGGAATATATGACTTTACAGTATAGTATAGTACTGTGCTATAGTAGTACAATTTAATACTGTATAATACAGTATATCTCAGTACAGTACAGCACAGTATACTACAGTATAGTTTTTGGCCCTTGAGTCCCGGGTCCTATTATCACAGATCTGATCCAGGTCTCCTGGTCCTGTCGGTGTAGAGCGAATCTATGTTTCTCAGGGATCCTCTACAGTGAAGATGTATCACTCTGTTGGTTTTTCAACTCTGGTTTTCTACTCTGATATTTAATGATGACAAACTGTGAATCAAGGAGTCTGAAGTGAGCATCTCTGTGTTAGTTAAACACTCAGAAGGTCACAGAAAAGGTTTTAGTACTGAACTAAAAAACTGACTAATGTCAGGAACGACCTGTAGAAACAGGATCTCACAGACGAATTGTTTACAGTAAGAACAGAACAATCGGGCTGAAAGCTCAGAACCTCCTGTTGATGTGATGAGCAGCAGATTATTGGTGTGTTACCGCAGGAACAACAGGAGGAGTTATTAATGCAGCTTGTTGTGATGTGGGATCAAGAAGAACGACGAGCTCTGTGCCGCTGTTTGTTTTTCCCTGTTTCTCTGGGTTCTATCGACCTGGTTCCTGTTTCTTCTGCAACAAACAGGTCGTGTGAGGAGAAGAGAGTTCTTCCTGTCACTGATTCACCTTTATTACGATAAATAGCAATAATAAACAAATAATACACAAAATACTAAAGTTAAAATCTCAAACTGTAAATAAATTAGTGAAACTTTCAGTCTGTTAATATTTAGTGTAAAAATCTGTTAGTCACCTCCATCCTAACCTCCATCCTCCCTACTATCCTCACATCCTAACCTCCATTCCCCATCCTAACATCCCTCCTAACCTCAATCCTAACATCCATCCTCCATCCTAACCTCCATCCTAACCTCAATCCTCCATCCTAACCTCCATCCTCCATTCTAACATCCATCCTCCATTCTAACCTCCATCCTCCATCCTTACCTCCATCCTAACTTCCATCCTTCATCCTAACATCCATCCTAACCTCCATCCTCCATTCTATCCTCCATCCTCCATCCTAACATCCATCCTAACATCCATCCTAACCTCCATCCTAACATCCATCCTAACCTCCATCCTAACCTCCAACCTAACCTCCATCCCCCATCCTCCATCCTAACATCCATCCTCCATCCTAGCATCCATCCTCCATTCTATCCTCCATCCTAACCTCCATCCTAACATCCATCCTAACCTCCATTCCCCATCCTAACCTCCATTCCCCATCCTAACCTCCATCCTAACCTCTATCCTAACATCCATCCTCCATCCTAACATCCCTCCTAACCTCCATCCTAACAACCATCCTCCATCCTAACATCCCTCCTAACCTCAATCCTAACATCCATCCTCCATCCTAACCTCCATCCTAACCTCAATCCTCCATCCTAACCTCCATCCTCCATCCTAACTTCCATCCTTCATCCTAACATCCATCCTAACCTCCATCCTCCATTCTATCCTCCATCCTCCATC
>JAUYWH010000015.1:15869009-15881278 GCA_034779795.1 Ctenopoma multispine
ACTGTAAAGTGCCCTGAGATGACTTATGTTGTAAATTGGCGCTATATAAATAAAGTTGAATTGAATTGAATTAAATGGAACCTGTAGAAATTGTGGATGGAGTCTCACCTCCTGGTGGAGGTCGCTGAGGTCGTGGTAGTGGGCGTGTCGAGCGCAGCCTGGATAATGATTGGAGCAGCAGGAGTCCGGAGGCCACTCCATCTCTGTCATCTCCAGCCAATCAGTGAAGTAGATCACCCCGCAGCATTTAAACTGTCCACAGGTAAACAAACACACCTGTCAGCTTCTGGTCACATGACCGGTGTGTGTGTGTGTGTGTGTGTGTGTGGTGTGTTTGGTGTGTGTGTGCGTGTGGTGTGTGTGCGGTGTGTGTGTGGGCGGTGTGTGTGTGCGGTGTGTGTGTGTGTGTGTGCGGTGTGTGTGTGTGTGTGTGGTGTGTGTGTGTCTGTCTGTGTGTGTGTGTGGGCGGTGTGTGTGTGTGTGCGTGCGGTGTGTGTGTGTGTGCGGTGTGTGTGCGGGCGGTGTGTGTGTGTGGTGTGTGTGTGTGTGGTGTGTGTGTGTCTGTCTGTGTGTGTGGGCGGTGTGTGTGTGTGTGGGCGGTGTGTGTGTGTGCGGTGTGTGTGTGTGTGTGTGGGCGGTGTGTGTGTGTGCGCGGTGTGTGTGTGCGGTGTGTGTGTGCGTGCGTGTGCGTTACCTCTGTCTGGAAGCTGTTCCAGGTGTGTGTGAGCCACTGGTAACGCTGCAGGCCGTAGTTCGGCATCCGAGACTTGAGGCTGATCATGTCAGAGCGCTGCACGGACGGCTGGACACACAGGTACACAGTTACTGTCAGAATCATGGTGATCAGGTGTGTCCAGCTCCCAGCTTGTGTAACGTCTCTTTCTAAATCAGCTCCTGCTCCCTGTCGACACTTATGTGTCAGTACAAAGACGTTTATCACAGAACAAGTCACAATAAGTGACTCTGCTGTCACATTTGTTTTAAGGAGATACACTGACTCTGTAAATCTCTGCAACAACTGAAACGGAGCTGTATCTGTTTCATGGTCATGGTTTTACCAAGCTGTTACCTGTTTTTTTTTCTTGTTTTTGACATGATACCCCTGTTTAATTACATTACCTGCTTACTACCTATTTATTACAAAAGGTGTAGACATCGTTGTGTGTGGATCTTTATCCTCACATTTCAACATTAGTGGATTGTAATGATTCAATGAGTCATTAAACTTCCTGATGGTGTCATCATCAGTCGTCTTTTCCTCAGAACACAACTAAAGGTTTGACTTGCTGTAAACACTTGTCCTGTTCATACTACAGATGCTTCCTGACACAGTTGTCCCTCTAACATCTACATCACTTATCATATTCTCTCCCCCTCCCACAGGGAAACACACTGAGGGACTTTTACTGTACAAATACTAGTTTTCTTCTTGACTAATGAAGCCTCATACATCTAAACATATCTTTACATGGGTGTTGTTCCCCCCACAGCCACTGAAGTGGATTAGAGAGAACATGTCCCCTGACATGGCCCCTGGCTCTCATCCCTCTCTGGCTCCTCGTACCCTGTGGCAGCCAGGTGTATCAGCCCTCTGATAAGAGCGATTCTCTCAGACTGTCAGGTGAGGCGTGGACCAGTGGAGCACAGGTGAGATAAGAGCCACACAGCTGGTGAGATAAAGAGCAGCCTGGAGGCAGAGAGTGACACAGGAGCTGATGTGTGAGCCGCAACGAGCCGGACGTGCTCCACATGTCTGGTTATTCTTAGACCAGAGAAGTGTTGGTCACTTCAGCTCAGTTCAGTACAGCTGCTCACTACACTCACATACGAATACAGGCAGAGGAAACGCTCGGGAAAGTTTAGGTTTCTGTGTTCTTCCCGTGTCCACCTGTGTCTGTTGTTCACCCACCTGGCCACGCCCCCCGCTCAGCCACCTGGCCACGCCCCCTGCTCCCCCTCCTGTGCATGTTTTAAAACCCTCATCTGTTCTAATGATCTCTGCCTGATCTCTCCTTCTTCTGCTGTCTGTGTTTTCTAGTCCTGGTCTCCTGTCCTGAGTTTCCTGTTGTTGTTTTTTTTGTCACAGTTCCTTAAAAAGATTAAAGAGATTTTAGTTTATGGTTACGTTGTGCCTTGTCGTATTTAGTTCTCCTTCTTTATTGTATTCAGCTTTTGTGTTTGTGTCATTTTCTGCATTGTTTAGTTTTTATTCTCTTCGTTTTTACAGTCACTGTTTCCTCCATCCGGACTGAGTTTGAGTTTGACTTTGTCGGTCCTGCCTTGTTTTTGTGTGTAGTCCTAGATCTAAGTTATTAAATCTCCTTTTTTTTCATTTGAGTTCCCCAAAATGCCTGTAAGGTTGTAAAGACTTCATTTGTTCATTCATTAGGTTAGAACCATGAAAACACCACAGTGATATCAAGTTTATAAAGTTAGAGCTGATCATTACAGGAGACATTTTCAATGATTAGTTGAGTTCAGATTGTAGAAGAGAGAAAAAACATTTTCTGACCTCGTCGTACGTCCACACAGCGCTGGCCAGCTCCACGCAGAAGATGACTAACAGACTGCAGAAATACTGAAACACACACACACACGTTGTTTAGGTGCTTGTTAGTGACGGTGTGTGTCTGTGAACAACATATATACACACCTTAAACAGGACGGATGGTGAGAAAAGAACTTCTAACATTAATTAGTCAGAAATCCTGGAGTAAAGCAGCTTCACCCCATAAACACAACAGCACACTGATGTGTTAGAGCCCCTCCCCTGTTTTTTTTTTCTACACCTGCTTTCCCATCATCCGCTTTAGGAGGCCATTCATCACAGTGAAGCTGCTCTGTATCCCACCATCTCACCTTTCAAGGACAGAGTGAGGGGACAATCTTATCTCCTCTGAGAGACAATACTGACACCTGACACCTGGCCCCGCCCACCCAGGTGACAGCAGACAGGTGGTCTGGTTATAAAACCAGACCTGCTGACCTCAGTTCTGATCCGATCTAACAGTAAACTGTATTTAAACAGTCTGAGCACAAACAACCAGGTAACCTGTTTCCACAGTAACCAGTGAGGGGACACTGTGAAGAAAATGTCCCCCCAGGTGTCTTCTGACAAAGACTCGATCTGGTTCATTTCTCCACTGATCTTCTGTGTGTACATCTGTAACTGGAGCAGGTGTGTGGGTGGGGGGATTCTGTCCATTTCGGGATCTTACAAGTATTTGGACTTTACCTTGTGTTTAGACCTGAGTTTGTCCTCTCGGACTGAAAGTTCACTTGTGTATCTTTACACACAGTGAATGACTGTGTGATGTGTGTATGACTGAGTACATACAGCCCAGCTCGTCTGACATGTTACACATGTTTACATACGTGTAACTATAGCTACATACAGTACAGTACATACACAGGTCAACATGTTCACACTATAAATGTACTCACAAGTATCGCGTACGTGTGTGTGTGTCTGACACATTTACTTACAATTATTGTAATAATTGTGGAGATTTTAAAGTCATACTGTGTGTTGCGAGCTGATGACAGGGTTGGACACGTACCCAGGACAGCAGCAGCAGGTTACATTTGAGCGTGCCGCAGTATCCCACCATGGCTACGATGATGAGAAAACAGCACACGGCGATGATGACGGGATGGACAGCTGGAGAATAAGTGAGGACGGCTGCTTCCTCCAACCTGCACACATACACACACAGAGGAGATTTATCAGTTATTTATCTCTGTGCTGCATCATCATTAATCCTGCAACTCAGTGAGCCAACGCTGTCGGAATGTGAGCAAACACAGTTTGACTCCTCCAACGTGGAAGAGTCCTCAATGGGTTCACACCAGTTCATACAGGACACGTACTGGACACAGTCTGTGCAACAGTCAGAAAACCAGTCAGAGCCACTTTTACAAATTTTGACGGACACGTTTCATGATTTGATTCAAGCTCCTTCAACATGTCGTACTTTTCTTTACCTGATAAAAACACATTGTTGAGATTTAGTCAAACAGTGTTCAGCACAGTTTGCTGCTGTGCTGGTTTATAAATTAACCATAGCTGAACTTTTATTAATGATATATTCCAATATTTTAATAATTATGTATAATTTAAACACTTCTTACTGCACTTTGTTTCTGTAACCCAACACGTTGTACACTGCTCTGAAACAGGCTGTAATATTCTTTCAGTAGGTTTTTATTTGCTTTTGTTAAAATAATATTTATTTTCTTCATTTAAGCTATGAAGCTCAGACACCCTCTCTGGGGAGGGGCTCCCTGTCTATCCACAGTCACCTAGTGCTTCTCAAGGAGAATTTGTTGGGATTTCTATTTAATTCTATGTATTTTCCACGGAATTCTGTATTTACTTACTTTGTACAGTGTTTCAAGATTCTTTTTTGGCACCATATAATTGACTTTAAATAAACGTGTTGCAAAAAAAACCCATAATCATTTCCTTTATACATCTTTTCCTCTGTGATTCAAAGTGAAATATAAATCATCTAGAACAGTGCCTCAAAATATAGCTCCAGTATACTACTGGAGAAAATGTACTTAGTTACTTTCCACACTGGATACCAAGTTGTTGTAAAGAGATGAGGGAGGCAGTGATGAGATCCCAGACTGTGTTACCTGAGCTCTGTCGGTGTGTCTGGACTCACCTGGTGTGGGCCGTCAGCGTCAGGACAGTGTTCAGAGAATCTCTGATCCACGCTGCCACTCCCAGCACACATGCTGACATCAGCTGGACACACACAAATAAACACGGATCAGTTTCTGCTGCCCACAAATAACATGTGAGAATGTGAACCATGCTTCACACTCACACGGTGGCCTACTTTCTCTGCACATAAACTTTCTCTGCACATTAACTTTCTCTGCACATTTAACTTTCTCTGCACATTAACTTTCTCTGCACATTTAACTTTCTCTGCACATTAACTTTCTCTGCACATTAACTTTCTCTGCACATAAACTTTCTCTGCACATTTAACTTTCTCTGCACATTTAATTTGTCTGCACATAAACTTTCTCTGTACATTTTTACTTTGCACATTATTACTTTCTCTGCACATTTACCTTTCTCTGCACATAAACTTTCTCTGCACATAAACTTTCTCTGCACATTTAACTTTCTCTGCACATTAACTTTCTCTGCACATTAACTTTCTCTGCACATAAACTTTCTCTGCACATTTAACTTTCTCTGCACATTTAATTTGTCTGCACATAAACTTTCTCTGTACATTTTTACTTTGCACATTATTACTTTCTCTGCACATTTACCTTTCTCTGCACATAAACTTTCTCTGCACATAAACTTTCTCTGCACATTTAACTTTCTCTGCACATTTAATTTGTCTGCACATAAACTTTCTCTGTACATTTTTACTTTGCACATTATTACTTTCTCTGCACATTTAACTTTCTCTGCACATAAACTTTCTCTGCACATAAACTTTCTCTGCATGTTTAACTTTCTCTGCAAATTTAATTTTGTCTGCACATAAACTTTCTCTGTACATTTTTACTTTCTCTGCACATTTAACTTTCTTGGCTCATTTGAACTTTGTCTGCACATTTTTACTTTATCTGCAAATTTTTACTTGCAAAGTTGTACTTTTTCTGCACATTACATTTAGTCAGATGGTTGTATCTAAACCAACTGAGACACAAAGCAGCAGCACAGCTAAGTCCAGTTGAAGACCTTCAAAGTGTCACCAGAAGAAACGTTTCAGTTTCCTGAGACCTAAGAGCCTGATATCGGAGAAAACATCTCTGCGTGTTGTAATTTACAGAACGAGCGCGTACAGCAGCACCTATAGGTTCAGCAGGGATCAGAGCAGCGGCTCCTCTCACCCAAAACAGCAGGTTGAGCGAGTACAGCAGACAGCGCAGACACCTCACTGCGTCCTCCCGAGCCATCCCAACCGGAGCTCCGCCGTCCTGCTCATCTGAGCCCGGGACACCAGCATGGCCACATGCTCACTGCAGACATACAACGCCAACGCTAGGGAGAGGACTATCTAGATCGGAGCCTCTTCTCAGAAACCGCGTCTGCTCCGTGCGTAAAACCCGCATTCCGCCCTCTTGGCTCAGTCCGGTGTCTTGTTTTAGCAGTTCGTGTTTATCCGTGAGAAGCTCGGGGAAACTTTCACAACAGGTGGTTTCTTACTTTCCCTCAGCCCCGCCGGGATGGTAGAGTGTGTGGTGCTGACATTTCCACATCAGTCGTCACTCACTTACCGGAAAAAACGCAGCATGGACCTAGTTTAAACCATTTTTCTCCACATATTAACGCTCCAAGACACACGTTTCATGTTTGTTATTGTCCAAAATATTAAAACTTAAAGTGGAAAACGCGAATCGAAAACACAAACCAGACTGCTTTTTAGAATCTCTCCACAAATGCACTTTTACGCGTAGACTTCCCTTCTGTTGTATAAACAGTCCGATCCGAACTACGGAGCTGAAGTCTGGACTGCTGACTGCGGCCGGATCATAGAGCGGTCTTCATGGAGGTGGTGAGCTGTCCTACTGCCCCTTGCCCTTCTTCCTCCTCACTAATTAAATGCGTGCAGCGGCAGCAGCCTCCCTCCCTCCCACGGCAGTGAGTGTCCTGGGGGAGGACAGAGGAATGTGTCCGCCCCCAGCCGTGGGGTCAGGAGGCCAAGGGGCTGACAGTGTTGTTCTGCTGAAGAGGATGAAGCTGCAGGAAACCGCGGACACATAGAGGCCTCTGCTGGTTAGCACAGAGTCACAAGACACACGGGGGGAGACTGGGCCAAACGTATGTGGACACAGACAAACACTCAATCTGCCTACAACGTGGCTTTATGACCACAAACTCATGGTCAGAGAGATACTTATGATCATCCACGGCTTGTTTACGCCCACTTGACAGAATGTCTGTGAAGATTCTCAGTCATCCAGGTAAAGTTGTCTGATGATTGAGTTAGTCCAGTTGACAGAATGTGTCTGTGTACAGTAACTGCTGATTTCTGTCCACATATTTTTTAATCTGGACAAAACAACACCTGATTTAGTTTGGAACAAGTAGACTTTAGAGGCTGACCATATTACACACATAATACACAATATACAATATAATACATAATATTTACCAAGATAAATTAAAAGTTAGTGTCCACATACTATGGCACTAAAATATCTTTACACAAGCTGCTGCTTATATTGTGAACATATAATTTAACTGCACAGCAGATACAGCAGAGTATATTTCTTAGAGTTGATAAAAGAGTCTTTGATGAGTCTGAAAAGTCAGGTGAATAGTTGTGTCATTAAAAAGAGCCACAGGACAGATGGTTTATCAGATTTTCTGTGGCCTAAAAGTAAAAATCATGAAAATGTCTAATTTTGGGGAGTTAAAAAAATGTTATGTAACAAATAGTTTTCTCTAAATAACATAAGAAATGAGGAAATTCAGTAAATGTTTGAATGATCCCTTTTTTACACCATTTCAGGAGAATTACCCTGTAAATAAAATAACCTATTATGACAGAAACCCTTGAAGCCTGAATAGACTTTTTCACAGTAAATTGCATTCTGTATCTGTTCTGTGTATTTGACAGATATTATAAATATTAATTTGTGACTAACAGGCTGTCTCTCCATTTTTCCATAATCTAATACTTTTACTGTATCTGTATCTATTTTTTTATCATGTCAGTTCAGTTCAGAAAATAAAAATAACAATAATAACAATTTGATTTAAAAAATCATTAGTGGATATTTTACAATTACACAAAGTCAAAGTAAACGTTATTGTCATCTCTGCTATCTACTGTACAGGTACACAGAGAGACGAGACGACGTGGCTCCAGCTTTATCAGTACAGAACAAATAACCATAGAGGACACAGAGGTGGAGCCTAGTAATATTATTAAATATTTAAATATATTTGATAGCTGTTTTTAATCTATTTTATTATTTATCTACAACTTTTCTTAAATAAAGTATATTAAATAATTTGGGGACTATTCTGGGGACATTTTATTTAAATAACAATCTGGTTACTGATAGAACTATAACTCCCATGATACACGTGTTCGAAGAGGACAAATCTACGCATGCGAAACTTTCAGCCAATCAAACAACAGGCAGACGAGTGCGTCACGTTCTCTGACCTCAATTTCTCGGCGTATTTTTTCTGAGACAGACAGTGGCTGGCGGCGCCATATTGAAAGACGAAAATTCTTCCATTAAACGCCTAAATCGTCAAAAATATCATCATGTTGTACCTTGAGGACTATCTCGAGAGTGAGTATGGCTATGTGACAAAGCATTAGGAGCTTTATTGGGGGGAATTAAGCGTTAAATGTGTGTAATCTGTCGGCCCGTGTCTCTCCGGCCGTTAGCCTAGCCGAGCTAGCAGCGTAACCGTTTTTTCTTCTCCTGGCAGTGATCGAGCAGCTACCCATGGATCTCCGCGACAGGTTTACGGAAATGAGGGAGATGGACCTGCAGGTTCAGAGTACGTACAGTCCGGCGCAGCCCCGCCGGTTAACGGCAGAGCACACCGGGACCGACACGGCTTAACATCCAGACAAAGTGAACTGCTCTGTAACATTTAATCAAGACATTTGAACAACATTGTTCAACACCACAGCATATGTTAAGTTAGCATGTAAGCTAGCGGTACCTGGCTAGCTGTAAATGAGTTTACTGGCAGCATGTTTTATTGAACACGGCTTGTTTGAACCGGATCTTCAGTGAATTCACTGTCTTAACAAAGAAGTGTAGTCGAGATGCTTCATTAAACCTTTAATAGTCCAAAAGAAATTACTGCTACTGCTTCAACCGTATTTACAAATTCAAATTTTATTTGTCACATACACAGTCATACACAGTACGATATGCAGTAAAATGCTTAAGCGACCGGTCGTGACCTTAAAATTGTAAAATTAACATTAACAAGTTAAATAGAACAAACTAATAGAACAAAATATATAAACTATCTTAAAAGGAGAAATAAAATGAAATATATAAGAAATATATAAGTATGTAAGAAATATTAACAAAACTTATCTGTACAATAGATCTATCTGTACTATCTATACATCAGTGAGAATCACATTTTTTCAAGTTCCATGTACAACATAAAACACTGAAACCTAGATGAGAGGTGTGTGTGTATATTTGTAAAGGCTATAGGTAGAAACAGTGGGTGTTAACAGAACACCTATATAACTTCAGATTAATATTAAAATCTAAAGTGTTATGCTGTTGCATTTGCAGAGCACCAGCATCACTTGTAAATATCTGATTAGAAAACTAGTTAAATTTTATACAGAGTTTTTTTTTTTCAGATTTTAATAAAAACAAATGGCAGCTATAAAAACTTTGAAATTTTCTATGTATATTCAGTTACAATTTCTAGAATAAAAAGTTACAGATAGACTGTGTAAATCATAAACCATATGCAATACAGACTATATTACAGATCACAGCGTGCATGTTTACTTATTTGTTCTCATGGACAGTTTTTTTTTTTTTTTTTTTTTTTTTTTTTTTTTTTTTTAAAGATTAAAACATCTTAATTTTGTTTAGTCCAAAACCTTCACATAATCTGTTCACTGCTGCAGAGAACCGACACAAAGAGTTTGGAGACACTGGAGGAACTGACAACGGAGAGTCTGATGAGTTTAACATGATAAAGTAGAATAAATGATCAAAATCACTGTTGACTGGTTCTCATATTGATTCAGTTCTTTGGACAGAATTTACTCTTTTTTTTTTTATGTAGTCTGTCTTTGAGCTACGATCCTAATCAGTGACTCTCACATTGAATCACTGGATTCTGTAGTCTGAGTTTATTTTGAAGGAACTTTAAAAAAAGTTAGGTTCACTATACAATATATTGTAAAATATGTCTTTGAAGTTTAGTGTGTAATATTTTTTTTGTCCTCGTCCTTGAACAGACGCCACAGATCAGCTGGAGCAGAAGGTGATAGAGTTTTTTGTCAATGCAAAGAAGAACAAACCAGAGTGGAGAGAAGAACAGATGGAGGTCATTAAAAAGGTCAGAAAACCTGACACTACTTGTTCGCGAGCTTTGTTTCCACACAGCTGCTCAATTAAAAAACAGAGAAGAGATGATTGTCTCTGAGAGCTGCTTCTGCTTTTCTGCATCAGCTGTACTGACTGTTCAGTCATGTTTCCAACAAAGCAGTCATAGAAGTTTCAGCAGCAGCATCTGAAAAACTGACAAAAACCAAGTGTTTGTTTTTCTCTCTCTGCTGCATTAATATGTAAGTGGCCAGAATCAGATCGTGTGAACAGCAAACACTTTTTAAATCAAATCAAACAGAAAAGGCTGTGATGGCAGGAACTAAATGAAGGAGATTCATTTCAGCCATTCAGATTTTTTTGAAAACTTGTGTTTCAGGATTATTACAAAGCTCTGGAGGACGCAGATGAGAAAGTTCAGCTGGCCAATCAGATTTATGATCTTGTGAGTATCACCGTCTTCTACAGAACAGCCTGTATCTTCACTAACATCATGAATAATGTCTCACTGTCAAACTACAAAACATGTTCAGACTGTAGTTGCTGCTAGATTAGACCTGATTTGAAACACAGACTAAATGTGTGAATGTAAATAATACGTTTTACTGACCTGTGGTGTTATTTTGTGTTATTCAATCCAATCAACACTAGATGGCGGTCTGAGGCTTTAAGATCAGAGTCACAATAAAAGACCTGATGAGCCAGGTTAAAATTTTAATACATAAAAAATCAGTGAGACAAATTATATTTAGTTGGACTTTGAAGAATGGGACTGTTTTTATTTTTCTTATGTTTAAAGTATTAGAATAAAATAGTTTGACTCTCTCAGTCTATGAAGAGAGAACGGACACAGGTCTCTTCACATTTTTATTCACTTAGATGAAAAAATAATTTTTGCCACAAAGAGACTTTAAATGTTTTAAAGCTGATCAAAGTACAATGAGAGTAAATACAATTCAGTGAAGCCTGTGGATTAAAATGCTCTGCAGGAACTGTTCGTGGGATATTTTAAGCTTAGTTTTTGAAACATTTATGTCTGTCAAGACAGGGTGTTGTCTTACTGTCACTGTGTTTTTTGTTTGTCCTGGTTTCCAGGTGGACCGTCACCTCCGGAAACTGGACCAAGAACTGGCAAAGTTTAAAATGGAGCTGGAGGCAGACAACGCCGGCATCACAGAGATCCTTGAGAGACGTAAGACAACCCTGAGAGAAACTCGTTTTAAAACAGACTGTGTGGTTTTTGGTTTAGAGCCCCTGGGGTCCTGAATTTAACTTCCTGTTTTCTGTTTTCTCTTCAGGATCTTTAGAGATGGACAGCCCATCTCAGCCTGTCAACAACCATCACGTTCACTCTCATACAGCAGCTGAGAGTAAGTTCTACCTGTAAAAACTGTGACCTGGATCAGTCAGTGCACATTTCCACACGTTTACTGACTGATCTGTGTTCAAATCCCCGGTTTAAAGATGAAATAAGTTCTTATTATTTTAAAACATAAAAAGTGACTGAAAACATAATTTTAAAATAAGAAGAAAACAGAAAGTAAAACAGAAATCGTGAGGGTGCAGAGTAAACTCATTCAGTCGAATGAAAACAAGTAGTGAAATAGTAATAATTGACATATAGGTGTGGTAATAGAATAATATCCTCACAGACCTATTCTTTGCAGTCTTGGTTTTTATTTACACCATAAATTATATTTTAGGCTTTAGCCTCTTTACAGTAAAAGTAATTAACAAGTAACTTCATTAACAATATGATCATTTATTGCACTGGAAACAAAGACTCCAATTTAAATGGGGTCTTTACTGAGCACAGAAGGAGAATCTGCACCGAACAAGTCTGAGATGATGTGTTTGTGTTGTGACAGAGAGGAAGTACAGTGCTCCCACTCACCACACCACAGAACACGTTCCAGAAAAGAAGTTCAAATCTGAAGCTCTGCTGTCTACGCTAACATCAGATGCCTCCAAGGAGAACACACCAGGTGAGAACATTGTCACAAGCATCTCCTGTACAACCCCCAGTGTGTTAATTCAATTCAGCTTTATTTATATAGCGCCAAATCACAACACAGGTCATCTCAGGGGAGGGGAGGGGAGGGGAGGGGAGGGGGGGACTGGACGAAGCACAGCTAGTGGAGAGAGAAGAAACATCAGTTAATAACAAGCAATGATGTAATAAAGTGGACAGACAGAGAAAAGGAGGAGAGGAGCTCAGTGTGATATGGGGT
>JAUYWH010000015.1:15881378-15893300 GCA_034779795.1 Ctenopoma multispine
GTTCTATGAGGTCTTTAAGATAAATTGGGGCCTGATCATTTAGGGCTTTATAAGTGAGGAGCAGGATTTTAAACTCTGTTCTAGATTTTACAGGGAGCCAAAAGTTAAACAACAGGTGAGCTTTCAGGTAATGGTCCCACATTTCACCTAGGCGCTCCTCAGTGTTTGTGTGTGGGTGTGTGTGTGTGTGACCGTTCATTCTGTGTGTCACCTGCAGGCTGCCGCACCAACAGCACGTCCTCGTCCGCTAACAATGTTTACAGCGTCAATTCCTCTCAGCCTCTGTCCTCCTACAACCTGAGCTCTCTGCCTGCGGGACCTGGGGCCGGAGCCGGGGCCATCACCATGGCTGCAGCTCAGGCTGTGCAGGCCACAGCACAGGTGAGAAAACATCTAAAAGCTTTTTCTGTCTTCTGACACTGAACTAGGTGTTCCTGGGTTTTGGACTGTCGTTCAAACAAAACAAGGAACTAGAATCTTAGAATTTCTGGAGGACTTTCTAGATTAACATTTTCTTATCTAGTTTTAGAAAATATTATGTGCTAACTGAGAAAATAAGGTTTATGCAGTGGTAACCATTTGTTTAAAAGTTAAAAATACATATGATATAAAATGACTCAACTGTGATTAGATGTTAACATGAGAATTGTCATACTACACACTAAAGTAAATGTATTTAACTCAAAGTAATATTTCATGCTTTATCTTAAAAAGCAAATGTCAACATGTAAAAAAAATATTATTATAAACATATTAATGGTCCAAAAAAGTCCTTACTGTTACAGGTTGGCTTTTGATAAACTGAATGTGACTGCATTAAAAACGTGCTGACGTTAAATGCTGTGTGTTCAGATGAAGGACGGCAGGAGGACGTCCAGTCTCAAAGCAAGCTACGAGGCCATCAAAAACAACGACTTCCAGCTGAGCAGAGAGTTCTCACTGTCCCGAGACAACACAGGATACTCCTCCTCTGCACTGGCCTCCACCCTCACCCAGACCCTCACCCCCACCACCACCTCAGACTCCAGGGGACGCAAGTCAAAGTAAGACCTTACATTAATCACCCCCATTAAGACGGTCATAATCAGATATTCAGCACATGTCAAACTAGCACTCTGTGTATTTATATTTAACTAATGTGCACCTCAACTAGAAAAGTCACTGACAGACATGTTAACCTGTGTCGTACATGCAGCTCACACATTTGTGTTTGTGTTTTAAAACTACATCTATGTTAAGTAGATGAATACATCATTTTTATAAATAACCTCTGTAACTTCATCCTCCATCTGGCTTCTGTTTTCCTAGAAGCAGCATCAAGTCTTCCAATCATCAGTCGTCTTCGTCATCCTCCTCCTCTTCGCTTTCTTCATGCTCTTCGTCGTCTGCATTGGCCCAGGAGCTTTCCCAGCAGGCCTCTGCTCTTCCTGAGGCAGAGGCCAACAGCCAGGTGGATTGGACCTACGACCCCAATGAGCCCCGATACTGCATCTGTAACCAGGTGTGTTAGAGAATCGTTTCCTCCTGTTTTTGTGTTTTTGGAGGCTGGTGAATAAAGCTGGTGAGATCTTATCAGGTGTAGAACATATAACTTTATATTTATAAGTGCACACACACACACACAGGACTCTGTAGTTTGTTTGGATTCAGTGATAAATCCATTAACGTGAGCTTTAAATGTCTGTCTGTTCTGTTAATAAAAAGTTTCTGTGTCTGTTGCCAGGTTTCTTATGGAGAAATGGTCGGCTGTGACAACACAGACGTAAGTGTCATGTTCATGTGATTCAAACTGTGTTGCTGTTACACATTAGGATTTTTACAGGTTGCTTAAAGAGCTAATGGTGAATTCACATTTTCTCAGAGTGCAAGTTGAATTCAAAACATAGATTTTTGATTGTACATCATTTTTAGAAGATTTAAGGAACCTGAAAACTTTTATTCGGTGAACTAATCAGTGATTCAGATTTTCTTTAGAGGAAGAAAATCAGGTACTGCACTGAAGTACAGTTTTGAGGTACTTGTACTTGCTTGAGTCGTTTACATATCAGTCACACAGATCAGAGCTGTAGCTTATTTTAAGGTTCAAATAACAGTTCACAGCGTGATCGAGTCGTTAGCAGCCCTGTATCAGCTCTATATCGTATCATACCTGATGAACAGCAAAATGTCATTTTCCCTCTGTTCAGTGTCCGATCGAGTGGTTCCACTACGGCTGTGTTGGTCTGACGGAGGCCCCGAAAGGGAAGTGGTACTGTCCTCAGTGCACGGCCGCCATGAAGAGGAGAGGCAGCCGCCACAAATAAACCTGTCTCTGTGGGATGTTAGCGCCCAGGTCGTTGTCGTTAGACTCCGACTGCAATGCAGAGGGAGAGAGGTCAGAGGTCAACAGGCTGCTCGACAACAGCAGGTTTTTAAGAAGATAAAATATTTCATCAACGGACATGGATTAAAGCCACAGGGAGAAAAAGCTTCTGAGTTCTGAGATTAAAATCAGAAATCTGAATAGAAAAAACATCAAAACAACAAAGTTGAATTATTATTACTTTTCATTTTCTCTTTATTAACTAATTTAGACTTTAACAATCCTGACTTTAATTCATCAGTTTCTTTTCCAGAAATCTGAATATTCTCACAGTTTTAACTTGATCCAGACATTTCCCATCAGATATGTGGATTCACATCACATTCAGATTCTGTCTTCACCTCTTCACTCTGAGATTAATCTGAGCTCAAATATTCGGTTTCACCTTTAAATTCCTGAAAACAGGAAACAGACTTCTGTTGACATAGTCCAGACTTCAGTCTCATAATCCTGACGATATTAATTCTGATCATAATTATCTGAATTCAGAATTTTGTTTTTATCTCTTAACTCAGATGTTTTCTGTAGCTTGTTCATAATTCACCAACAGATTTTATCATTTTAAAACCACAGAAATTCAGTTTTCGTCCTCGTAAATGAATGTTGTCAAAAAGCTTCTGAGAACACTAAAACTAAAAACCGCGAGGATGAAAACTAACTCGACCTCTCTGAATCTGATGAAAACCTCACATCATCTTTGTGGATTGTTAAGAACTGGACGTACGGACGAAAAGCTGTGGAAAAACAACTGAAACATATCATTGGCTCAGAGTTTGTCAACCACACGCTGACCTCTCACCTGGCCAGGTGAGAGGTCAGAGGTCGACCTGTGGGGCGGAGAGGTCATGGTGGAGGCAGAGGATGGGAACGAACCCAGGTTTGAGATTAATCTGTGATTTAAAGTCGGAAAAAATAAACAATTTGATATAAAGAAGTTTTCTCTTAATTCTGAACAT
The DNA here is from genome assembly GCA_034779795.1 of Ctenopoma multispine. Classification (NCBI taxonomy): domain Eukaryota; kingdom Metazoa; phylum Chordata; class Actinopteri; order Anabantiformes; family Anabantidae; genus Ctenopoma; species Ctenopoma multispine. Next base: position 15,884,697 of record JAUYWH010000015.1, read on the forward strand.
GGTAAAATCCAGATTAGGATTAAGTTCTGACTCCACATTCACGCTCATCACGTTAAAAACATTAAGACATTTATATTTAAATCTTTAAACAGCTGACTTTATGAGCATGTGTGGGGCAACAGGTAGCTCAGTAAGTTGTCTGTGAACCCCAGGGTCAGTGGTTTGAGTCCCAGTTCCTCCGGGCTCCATGTCGAGGTGTTGTTGGACAGGTCGCTGATATCCCACAGTAGCACAGACATGTACTGCATTATTATTAATGACAATAATATTACGTCATCCAAAGAAAGTTTTATTTTTGTTAATCAGGTTCTCAGCTGATGAGTTTCTGATCCAGATTTTAGTGTTTTGTGTCCAAAGTTTGACTCCTCACGTTTTTATTCCAGATAATTTTTTAATATTTACACAGAATCCTCAGATTAATCTCAGATGTGGATTAGCTTTCTCGTGCGGTCGCTGACAGATCATCTCTGACTTTACAGGATAAAACTTGAGGTTCTTCAGAACAAAGTCCTGTGTGTGTCTGTGTGTGTCTGTGTGTGTCTGTGTGTGTCTGTGTGTGTCTGTGTTCGCACTGACATGTCTGTTTCCGGGAATGTAAAAAAAAAAAAGGCCAATAAAATGATGTTTTGTTAATCTTGTGTTTTAAACTTTTTCCACCTGAAACCAAATATTTAAATTTATACTAATAATTCTACTGATTCATTTGGGTTAAACTGTATTGAACACTGATAAATGTCATTAATGAAAAATTACATTCAGCATCACAACAAGAGACAAACGTAAAGACAGGACCACACTTAAACTGGAATATGAGGAATGTCTGTTAAGATTCTCAGTCTTCCAGGTCATGGTTATTCAGTGGCACCTGGACTTGTTTCAGTTCCTTGAAGACGTTTCGCCCTCCATTCCAGAGGGCAAATGAGGAGAAATGTCAGCCGTCAGACATTTCATTCATGTCAGTCCACCACAAAAAAAATGGTAGAAACAGTTTGTAGAGTTGGTGTTGGATGTTTCTTTCAACCCTGTTTCCTTCCATGTAGTATTTAAAGTATTTAGAGACATGAAATACGTTGTCCCAGCCAGAAACTATTCTCCAATTGTCCACAGGAATTTAACTGAGGTCGAAAGTTGGAGATTATCTGAAAATCAGTAATTTTATTCACAGCTGTTTTTTCAGGATTTGTTTTTAAGAAAACCAGGAATGTGCTCATGTATCTGAGGGTAATGAAGACCATGTGATGGGGTCGAGAGCCCTGCAGCAGCAGATAGTAAGTAGACGTTGAGTGCTGTGTGAAGTGCTGCGTCACCAAACTCCACTCAGAATAAAGGTGTTTTAGAGCTCTGGTGTGCGAGTGTGTAAAGGGAAATTTGTGGTGTTTGTAAAAAGTTTAACCTCTAAAACTAACGTGTGTGTGTGTTCCCAAAATAGCTCTGGGTGTTTCAGCGGGGGAGGGGAGGAGGTGCTCGCCTCCTACAGAGCTGCGAGTTTTTAAGTCCGGACTAAACTAAAAAACAGTTGATTTCGAGCAGAAACTAAAAGCAGAGGACGGACTGGAAACCTGAGCTCTGTGGCTTCTGGTTTCTTCTCCTGGTGGTTTTAACTCGAACCAGATGTCCGCCTGCCAGACTCCACCGCCGCTCTGCTTCTTTTTAACTACACCAAAGTCTGCGCGTTTTTCCTCAGAGTTTACCGTCTGTGTTTTAACGGGAAATGTGCTGCTGTAGCTCAGCTTAACGGATTTCTGGATTTTTCCACATTAACTGATTTTTCTTGCGGTTCCTATCGGGATTTTCTTCAGTTGACAGAACGTCGGTTTCTTCACGGACGCTGATAAAAACGGAGGCGCAGAGGTGGACGTGTTGCGCACTTTTGATTTGGGGAATAATCGGGGAAGTCCAGGAGAAGTGTTTGTCTGTGAAGGGTCATATGTGCCAGTTTAAATCCGCATGAGCTCCCCGAGGAGGAGAGAAGATGCAGTTCGCCTGCTTCGAAGCGAACTTCTGTCGTTCGCTGCGCGTGTTTGCTAGTCCGCTGCTTTTTGGATCAGTTCGCTGCGCACGAAGTCAAAAAAAGTTTTTCTGGAAATGTGATTTAGTGTTTACAAAAGTTTATTTCTCTTAAAACACGAGTTGTCAGACAGAACAAATGTTTCCAACTCAGTATTAGTCTGTGGGCGAACTTCACTTTAAATGCTTCTATTGTTAATTGATTGCTAATCGATAGATGGACTTTACTCTTAAATCACGGCTTTATACGTCTTCAGACACAAGTGAATCCGCTGCCAAAATCGGCGTAGACCACGTTTTTCTGGCCAACTCGTTTGTGTGACTGGGAGACTCACCAAAGCTCATTTAAAATCAGCAGGATTTAGCTGAAGATGCGGACTCACCGTGAAACCGTCGGGGATGTGAAGTGAACGTTTCATGCGGGTCCTCCTGGATTCAGCCGGCGGACTCTTTCTGAGAGACGCCGGGATGCTGCTCCGCCGCCGGTCCTGCTCCGGCCCGCTGCTGCTGATCGGGGTGGCGGTGTGTCTTTTCTACCAGACCCTGATGGTTGCCCGGAACCGGCTGCGGTCCGGACATCAGCTACCCGCCGGTGATGTTCGCAGCAGAAAGCCGCCAGACAAGCTCCTGATGGAGGAGACCAGAGGGTTTGTTTCCACCCTGGAGACTTTACAGGCACAGGTGAGTTTACCTGCTCCAGGTGTGTTACCTCCTCCTCCTCCTATGATGATGATGATGATGATGATGATGATGATTGATTAACTTTAACTGGCTCTAAATGTAAAAGCATTTTTTAACTCTTTCATTTTAGTAGACTAACCGTCATAAATGAAATCCATCTGTAGTGGTTTATGAATAACCTGTGCCAAACCTAATGGGAAAATTTTTTTATTTTTGTTCACATTACAACATCTACGGTTTAAAAGTCTGATCAGAGCGTTTTGGTTATTACCAATCCTCTGAGGACAGTCCATATAATTAATCATATAATCAAAACACATAAACTATATCACTAATGATATTCTACCAATAAATGATTATATAAGTGGTGTTTGGTGGACTGTGTGTCTCCTTGTGAATGTTCTAAACGTGTCTCTGTGTTTTGGTGAAACAGGAGTCGTCATGCCTGCTGGCTCGAGGCTCCTTGTGGCTCATTGTTGCAGTATTTTTAGATTGTGAGGGGCTACGTGTGCACCGGGGTTTTATTTTCATGCAGGATGACTGGCAGCTGCACAGACCAGTCACAGTCACACTATGCATGCTGGGTATTTTAAGTGTGTCTGTGCAAGATGACAGCTGACAAACACACTGGGTGTTAATCAGGCTGTTAATCTTGTCACGTTTTACTGGTCTCAGTGGTTTGTGTTTGGTTTGTTTTATGACACCAGTCCTGGCCCGTCAGCTGTTCCTCTTTAAAGTCCCACAGCTTAGGAAACAGGTCGTTCAGACTGAACCTGGAGAAAGATTCACACGTAGACGATAAGTGTTCTAATAGTTAATATATATCCACATTATAATAAACAGCTGTACTGTAGACGAGTGAAGTTCCTGTTTGTTGGTGGATATCTTTGTTTCACCATTGGTAGACACCTGCCATCTTCTAACGGTGATAATGTTCATCACACACTAACACAGCGTTTCTACAAACACACACACTTCACCTGCAGAGCTGCTTACCTGTCTCTCACCTGTAACACCTTCTAGTACATGAAGACTGATGGAGGGTGATATAATTGGATTCTAAGTAACTAAAGCTTCAGATAAAAATATCTCCCTCTGTATAGTACAAATATAAAGTAGCATGTAATGTAAAGTACAATCAGATATGAAACCGATCCAGGACCACGTATGGAAGTGGACCAGATCCGATGTGAAACCAGTGGAACATTTAATACAGAGGAAACAAACTCGGTCACGTCAGTCAAATTACACGTCTGTGCTGAGTGAGAGAACCTGTTTTCAGTGTCCACAGGCTGAGAAAACCTGCTAACTGTTGGCATTTACTGCCGGGAATGAACACAACACACCAAGAGGTCTATTTTTATGTCCCTCTGCAGACTGCAGAGTCCGGGGAGTCAGGGGGCACTGAGGTGCAGCCTGTGTGTTTTGGATCATGTGACCATGTGTGTTTCAGGTCATGTGATGAAGTGTTTTGTGTTGGTCCATCAGTCTGTGGTATGAACTTTGTTAGTCTGTGTCTGTGGACACAGTTCAACTCCTCTGGGTAATTACTTCTCCTCCGCTTCTCAGTCGAGTCCAAAGAACTATCTTCTCCACTGCAGGGACTCGCAGATCTGAACCTGTCCCTGTCCCTGTTCTGCTTCTGTGTCTGCTGTCCTTCCCCCACTGTGGACACAAGTTCGAGAAGGTGGTACTGAATCAGGGGGAGGACTCTGATTGGTTTACAGCAGATTATAATATAATAACGTTATTATAATATAATTATAATCACTTTAATGACAAACCATTGGAAAAACAAAGCAGAACCCAGAATCTGGTTCCTGAAGGTTCAGGTTATGGTTCAGATCTGGGTTTTTAACCAAACGGGCTGAAGCTTGGTTATTTTAGTGACCCTGTGACGTTTGCTGCGGAGGAGTAACCGTGAAGTTCATCTCATTTCTGTTTTTTTATTCTGGCTTTCAGGAGGTTTCTCTGATCCAGTTACAGCCTCCTACGGGATCAGAACCTAAAGACCATCAGATCCCCTCCTAAACCACCAGACAGATTATCTGGACCAATCTTTGTCTCTGAGATAAAGAGAAACTAACCTAAAGGCTTGATTTCATGGACTCATTTAAGTTTTAATTGTTTTTCAAACATTAGTTTCTGATGAGCACAAAGGGAAAAACCACTGTTGTACTGCTGCTGTTTGACTTTTTTTCTGGTAAATTATTTCTGTCCACCTTTCATATTATTTAAAACCTGTAAAACTCACCAAACCGTTAAGTCATATTTCAAACGTTCACATTCCACTTGTTATTTTTTGGCTGAAGTAATGACATCGATTTGAAATGTGTCCATGACTTTTAAATATTTAATTCAGTGTCTGTGTGTCCAGCTCTCTCAGTGCAGGGAAACAGAATAAAACCTTCTGTTCACAAACACAGACATTAACTTCACGTCTGATCTGAATACTAACACAGTCAATTCACTCGACTTATTTTTCCTTTTTCCCTGCAAGAAAACAAACTTTCTTCTTCTGTGGTTTTAACTTTCTCTGACCCAGTTTCATGTTTCCTGCCAAGAAACCAAAGTCCTGCAGTTAAAAGACTCGTTTCACCCAAATCACCACAAAGGCCTTAAGAAAATCACTAACTAAAACTGGCACCATCACGTGATATGTTAAACACATTTACTGATTATACTTGTGTACTTAGTACAACCCTACTCAGTAGGATTATGGATACATAAAGTCGTTCTTCCTCGGTAAGGATGCAGGGCAGCGTGTTAGCTGTGTGAACTGATTTCCAGCGGTTCTTTATCTGATAACCTGGCCCACCAGACCGGATGGGAAAGGATTTACTGTTTCCTTCTGTCTCCTCAGCTCAGGGTGTGGTCTCAGAAACCCCCCTGGCATCGGCGGGTCGTGGTTCTGACAGGTCGACACTCTGTTTCAGACACAGAAGTCCAGCTGTACCAGCAGGTTCTGCAGCACATGGGCTATGAGGTCCAGATGTCCAGATACGCTGAGACCAGCAGCTTTCTCAGAACAAACCAAGGTAAATATGTTAATGTTTGTAGAAACATTTTACGTGTTCTCACATTACAGCTGCTACAGAACTAAACTAAAAACCCGGGCCCTGGTGAAGGCCCTTGTCTGTGTTCTTAAACTTAAAACTGAGACTGTGTGTGGAAGTCTGCGTGTGTTTGTTGGGACGTACCATTTATGTGTCCACACAACTTTTATTTTCAGATTTTGTATAGTTAGTATTAAATCATGAGGCTCGAGGTAGAGTAAGCCTATTTTAATGTGGATCAACCATTTCCCTCTTTGCTTGTCTGGAAGACTCCCTCTCCCAGTTCACACACTCAACAGCAGCTGTGGATCAGGAGGGGGAGCAGGTCACCCTCATCTCCTCTGTTATAGTGTCCCTGAGTAACACACAAGGAGACGCTGGAAGCTAAATTTAAATCAGGATGCCTGTAGACATCTGAAGGCCCCGCAGATCTTTCAGAGATGACCACTCTGCGCCTGTTCTAAATTAGGCTTCATATTTTACTAACACTTCTCAGAATCCCAACAGAAACGTCATTGGTCCACAGTAAATCCAGTAAACCTCACACTGTGACCAGTCGGACTGATTTGATCAGAGACTCTCAGCAGGTTCCTGGAAGAAAGGGTTTAATAGATTTTCATCTCGGGGACAGAACATTATAATAAAATCAGTTACAGTTTGTATTTATGGAGCAGAATATTCTCCAGGCTCTGTAAGTTACTAAAAACAAAACACAGGACGTGGAGTTCCACCTACACCGATCAGTTTAGTCCCAGAAGAACTGATTGTTCAGTTCAGATTAAAACTGAAAACACATAATTTCCTGTCCGTAATCACTTCCATATGTTTCCAGTGTTTCTGCTCAGACTTTATTTATTTGATCAGAAACTTCCTGTTCCCTCCTCTCTCTGTTCATTCTCTAACTCCACACTGTGAAGTCTGCTCCAAGTCTGTCAAACCAAACCACCTCCTCCACATCTCTTCAGCTCCGCCTCAGATCTACAGCAGCTTTTACTAGTGATTCATTTTTCTTCAGGTGTCAGTACAGTAATCACATTATTGTCTGTATCAGTTTGAAATGATGCAGCGTTTGCAGGTTGTGTACTGTATTTTTTTATTCAACATACTTAAATGATTCAGATCATCATTTAAATGTTACACAAAGATAACCTAAGTAAATACAAAAGCAGTTTTTAAATGACGATTGCATTTATTAAGGCAAGAAAACTCCAAACCTGTCTGAAGTAATTTCCCCCTGAACCTAATACCTGGTTGTTCCACTCTTAGCAGCAACAACTGTAATCAAGTGTTTGATAACTGACAATGAGTCTTTCACATCACTGTGGAGGAACAACATTTCACTCTTATTTGTAGAATGACACATCAGAGAGTTTCACCCATGAGCCGCCTGTTTAAGGTCATGTCACAGCATCTCCATCAGATTCCAGTCCAGACTTTGACTAGGCCACTTTAAAACCTTAATTTTGTCTTTAAGTCATTCTGAAGTGGACTTGTTGGATCATTGTTCTGCTGCAGAACTCGAGTGAGCTTCAGCTTGATGTCACAAACTTGAGTCCAGAATCATTTTTATAGACAGATATCCAGTCTGCTCTAAAATCTGGTAGTATTTTTGTTTGGTAGTAACAAGTTACATTTACTCCGTTACATCTACTTAAGTAACTTTTTGAATAAAATGTACTTCTAAGAGTAGTCTTACTGCACCATTCTTTTACTTTTAATTAGTAGATTTATGAAGAAGAAACGCTTCTTACTCCGCTACAATTGACGACATTCGACATTACTTTTTAACCATTTATCCTACCAGAGATGTCGTCTAGAGGACAAGAGAACAAATTAAAACCATTTGCGACCGTATTTAAATCATATCGAGTTAAATATAAAGCAGAGCTTTGTCTAAGTTAACACCTTGTTTTCATCTTTACCGTTTTTCCCTTGTTTACTTTTTAGCGTCAAGTTTCGTCCTTTCAAAATAAAACTTATAGGAAATTACAAAATAAAAGCGACCATCTAAATTATCTGAGCAAAAACCTTAGATAAGTTAAACAGTCCTCAAACAGTGCGTTGATGTCTCTTACAGCACTTGAAATATTTTTCTGTATTAAAAATGTTCTTTTAAATATTCTTTTTAAAGTGGTAAATCCAAAATAGTGATCTCACTGTCAAAGCAAACAAATGTTTGTATGAAGTCAGATCAGACATTAAGATATAGTTCACACGTGAAATTATAATCAATATTTCACAATAATTCAAACTGATGGCAACTGGACTTTTTTGGTAGGTTGGAGATACGTGGATGACTAGTGAAACGTTTAAACGTAACAAGAAAGAAATCCCGTTTAAACCTAACAAGAAATAAATCCCAGTAGGGATGTTATTTATTTTTAACATTTTGATTTATTTTATTATTCAGAAACACCAGAACTTGCACATTATTTTATATTTTTGTCTAATTACATCATTTCTAAAAATAAAAATAAAAAATTAGACATTAAGATCAAGTTTTTTTTCATCAAGTACTTTTTTTTTACTCTTGAGTACAACTTTTGGCTACTCTACCCACCTCTGATGATACCCAATTCTTTTAATCTATGAAACCAGGTGAAACCAATCATTTAGTAAAACTTCAAGCATGTTTAAAAGACATAAAGGCCTGGATGTCCTGTAATGTTCTACTCCTTAATTCAGACAAAACTGAGGTTATTATATTTGGACACAAAAATCTCAGAGACATGCTATCTAGTCAAATTGCTACACTAGATGATTTTGCATTGGCCTCAAGTGCCACTGTGAGGAATCTTGGAGTCATCTTTGACCAAGATATGTCATTTACCTCCTACATAAAAGAAATATCTAGAACATC
>JAUYWH010000015.1:15893400-15921363 GCA_034779795.1 Ctenopoma multispine
CTTCCATTAAAGGGAGTTTTTCCTCTCCACTGTTGCCTTACGTGCTTGCTCAAGTGGGACTGTTGGGTTTTCTACATCATTCTGTGTATATTATATAATGTGTAGGGTCTTAAACCTTACACTGTAAAGTGCCCTGAGATGACCTGTGTTGTGATTTGACGCTTTATATAAAGCAGCAAAGCAGCCACAGACCATCATACTACCTCCACCATGTCTGACTGCTGGTTCTTTTTATGAAATAACAAAAAATATGGTAATCACAGTTCATTCATAATTTAGTAAGGTCGGGGTTCCTTCTAGAACTCCCCCGTAACCAGACAGCCAACGTAGGCAGGTTTCACAGCCTGCAGCAACAAGCAGCAGCTGGCTTTAGTCCCGTCTCATCTCATCCTGCTGCAGCATCATCATGGATGTGATGATGGTCAACGCGTCACTGCAGGTACAACAGTTCTGTGTCTCCATGGTTACAGGTGTGGGTGGGTGGAGCCTGTTACTGTGTCTCAGTACTTCAGAGAGGAGCTGTTTGAGGAGAATCTCCTTCTCTCACCTGCAGCGTCATCAGATGGTGAGACTTACTTGGACACAGCTTCCAGCCAATCACAGGCAAAGTGTCAACTGAGTCTTTTTGAACTCACCTGCCTACCTCTGTGTCCTCAGGTGAACCTGATCCCAGCGCTGATGGAGGCGTTCTCTGATGCAGGTGGAGGTCTCTGTCACTTCTTCTCTTACTCTCACATGACAGGTGAGTCTGAAGAGTTAAAAGATCATGTCCAGAAAAATCTAAGGTGTTTTAATGTGTACCTGTCCTGAGCAGATTTACCCATGAAGCCATATTCCTGTGGATCGACCAATGAGAAGCTGCAGATTCCTCAGAACAGGTGAGTCTCAGTCTGATTACCTGTCAGGATAATTAACCGTACAGTGTGTACATTATTGTGTTTACCTGTTTCTGTCTGACAGTCAGTCACCTGGCCTGGTCGCCATGGTGAATGTTTACGTCCTGGTGACCTCAGTCAGACCTCTGATATCATTCCTGCATGACATCAGTGTGGTGACGTCCAATCAGGAGCCGAGGGGCCAAACCACAACGGTAAAGCACCTGTTGATCATTTATGTTTGTAGCAGCCAGGTTCAGCTGAGGTGTAGTCTATGATTCTGGTGAAGGGTTCTGCAGCCATCTGCATGCCCCTGCCCCTCGTCCAGTGATATTACTGGTTTTTGTATGGGTGAGTTCAGGTGGAGAAAGTGTTTTCCTGTAATGACGATATAATAACTGAGGACAAACCCTACGTCTCCTTTAGCTCGGGAACTTCCTGCTGCAGCAGCTGGGACCCACAAACTCCCATCAGGCTTTGCAGCAGACAAAGAAGGTGATAGGTGAAGTGCTGCAGGCAGCAACATCAACCAATAAGATGAAACAAACTCTCCACAGGTAATAAATGAATGATTTGATAATATTATTGAAATGTAAATTTCTCTTATTGATCGAATGACCTGGTGTTTCAGGTGTGTTCTGTGTTACCAGCTGCTCACCTTCACGTTGCTGTTCAGTGGCTCCATCACACCTGTTATAATCCAGGTGAGAGACAGACTGCTCCTTTATCTCCATGTTTTCTCACAAACATTTCAAATGTGTTTTACTTTGTTTATTTGATGATTATTTATAGGCTATTTTGTTTTGTTAAACTAAAGCTCTAAAAGAAAGTTCTCATCTGTAGGTGCCACGTGTAAACCTCCTCCTTAATCCACTGATGATTCTTTTCAGTATTATGTTGGTGCTAAAGCCTGAATTCAATTTAATTCAATTCAGTTTTATTTATATAGCACCAAATCACAGCAAAGTCATCTTGAGGCACTATACTATAAGTATATACAGAATAATGTAAAAAACCCAATCCCACACTCAGTCCCACTTGAGCAGCAGTAGGCGACAGTGAAGAGGAAAAATTCTGTTTAACGGAAGAAACCTCCAGCAGAACCAGGTTTAGGGTGGCTGGCCATCTGCCTCGACCGGTTGGGGTCAGTGGGAAGAGGATAGGAAAAAGAACAGCAGGCAACAGAAATCGATACAACAAAGATATAATACAGCGCTGAAGTCAGGGATTCCTGTGGAGAGGTACAGACAGAGGGGGAAAAAGAAAGGAAGAAGCAGAACTACGGGAGGGAGAAGACACACAGTTAATGGCATGCAGTATTTGGATATGAGCTCTATGTCAAAAAGGAAGGTCTTTAGTCTAGTCTTAAAGGTAGAGAGGATCTGTAGGTTTTTACTTCAAGAGCAGAGGAGACACCTGGTGGTTACACATGATAGTTTCTCTTCAAAACAAAAGTCTTTCTTCAAGATCTTTTCTTTTAGTTTGAAGTCAGGAGATGTCTTTACTCTGGTGCCTCCTCCTCTTTTTTCCTTTCTTTCTTAGCCCTTTCTCTCCCCTTTTTATTTTTTGCTTTTATCCTCAACCACAGGTTTGTTTAATTTAAGTTTGTTCGTACAAACCCTCATTTGTGTCCTCACTTCCTCTTTTTCTTCTCTACTCTCTCATTGTTTGGGAGCTTGGTAATTTTTCCTACACTTTCTGCTTTCCTTTCCACATCCTCACACCCTACCTTTCCCTCTTGCTCTTTACAATCTTTTCTGTTATTTCTAAAAGCTGTTTCATTAAACAAACCCTCAGATGTTCGTGTCCTCTCTCCTGCTCTGATCTTCGTTCTGTCGTCTCATTGTGTGTTTTGAAAACACGAAGAAGAAGTAGAAGCTGTGATCACAACAGTCCATTGACTCTGAGTTAATTTAACCAGAACAAAGAATCTGTCTGTGACCAGTGAAGCAGATCAGAACATCCAATCACAGCTCAGTGTCTCTGAGCAGGCACCTGAGAAAGTAACATCAAACACAGCAGCTTGTCACACAGGTGATACACAGACAGGTAGTACAAGGACAGGTGATACAGACCACCTCATCATCCATCCATTATCTACCGCTTATCTGAGATCGGGTTGTGGGGGGTGCTGGAGCCTATCCCAGCTGTCTTCGGGCGAGAGCGGGGTACAGCCCGGACAGGTCGCCAGTCCGTCTCAGGGCCAACACACAGACATACAGACAAACAACCATACACGCTCACATACACACCTACGGACAATTCAGAGTCGCCAATTAACCTGACATGCATGTCTTTGGATGGTGGGAACCAGATTACCCGGAGGAAACCCACGCAGACACGGGGAGAACATTCAAACTCCACACAGAAAGGCACCCGGCCGACCCCGGGAATCTAACCCGGGTCCTTCTAGCTGAGACTAACCACTACACCACCGTGCCGCCCCACCTCATCATATCTAATCTATTTGTGTAAATGTTTCCTGTTCCTTCCTATTTCCTCCTCTACTTTGTCATCTCCTTCGTATCTTATCTCCTCCTCAGGTTTTCTCCTCAAATGACAACTGTGACAATTATGAGGGCCCAGGTTTACACCATTCTTCAGGTGAACGTCCAGCAGAGGTCAGTGTGTCCCAGCAGCTGATCCGACCTCTGTGTCTCTGTCCTCAGGTCAACACAGATTTAACGTTTTCTTATCTGAGCGACAACACATTTGACAGACAGATCACCAGAGACCTGATCCTGGAGGACGCACTTCACTTCATGCTGATGTCACACCTGTCCTCAGGGCCACAGGGAGCCCAGGTGAGAGTCCACAGCACGAACCAAACATTTAACCAGAGTTTTCCTTCTATCAGAAAAAGAATATTCAGCTGGGAAGACTTGAAATGTCTAAAATGTCTTCATTACTTATTGATGTTAAAAGTGATTTAAGGAAACAGTGGTTTGGATAAAATTTGTATTCTGCAGAAGCTGGAGCCATAAAATGTTTGATACCAGAGTAACTTAAACTCTAACTGCAGCTGTTAAATACAGAGCAGTAAAAAATGCACAGGAACATGGAAATACTCGAGATGTGTAAATGTTAGTACTCTATAGTACTACGTATGAAATATTTAACAAATCTGTCAGAAAAAAACACTTATGCTCTGATCAAACTCTTATTACAAATAACATCACAGATCAGTCTCATGTCACATGTTCAGGTCCCAAGAGACGACTGATTACAGCACTGAAGTCTTTACTACCAGATCAGATCAGCGTGTATACAGTCCATAGACAGCAGAACAAACATGACACTTCTGATACGATAGAACTGATGTTTCCTCTTCTCTCAGACTTTTCCCAGCTGGATGATTTCAGTGTCTTATATGTGAACCATTGACATCCACTAACTCTCACCGGTTCTCATTTAAAAAAGGCAAGAATAAAGGTAAAATAATATAAAACCTATCAATCAGACAAAGACGAGTTAAACACCCAGCTGCCACGTTTTATATATTAGCCTTGGTCTTTTCATTATGACAAATGTTATTAATAACCTGTTATTGTAATAATTCATCTTGTCTAAACCCTGTGTCTTGTCAGTACGATGGCTGCAGAGGGACACACAGCGTGTGTTTGTCAGAAGACGAGTTTCTTCTTCTGCTTCAGTTTCAGCAGCAGATGAAAACGCCGTCATCTTTTCAAATGGTAAACAAACGTGTTACTACAGTGAATACTCTTACTACTACTGTGACACCTTCAGTACATATTACCCTGCAAGTACTGCAGTAACTGTCACTTTCAGTTTGGAGTACTAGTAGTATTTATCAAAACTAAAAACTAAAGCCTAAACTAAAGGTTTAATGAATTCTACATCAAAGAAACTTTAAATTTAAGTTTCTTGTTGAGATAAAGACCTTACACGCAACGCAACATAAATAACAGAAGCACAGGAATCATGTAAAACATCAGAAGACTGAAAAGAGAAATTAAGGGAAGAAGCATAACATGTACAAAGATTCCTGCTGAGCAGTTTTTGTACCAGTAGAATATCTAAGGGTAAAAAGTTACTGGATGATGTGAGGCTGTTATACAGAGTGAAGATCCTCACTGATAAACAGGATTAACTGATGAAGTAATAACAGAGTTATATTTTTATAAAATGTAAATCAAGCATCAGCTGTAACAGAATCCAGCTGATAAAACCAGTGACTGTGCACTTTATATTTAGTCTGTGATGAATGATGAGACATTAGAAGCTGTGTTAGAGACGTATAAACTTATATCATCTGCATAAAAACAGACATTTAAAATGTGATTTATTTATAATGAGTATTACTCCTGTCGTAGAGCAGTACAGGTGGTTACACCTGTGGTAAGTTAGTCTCTCCTGATGTGATGATACCTGGTTTTTCATTCACCTCTGCAGTTGTATCCCAGGACGACGTCTTCCTCCACCTCCTCCTCTGGTCCTCTGAGTGTCTCGGACCTCCTGATCAGGATCGGCCATTACTACGAGCTCCGGAGAAACAGCAGCTACAGGTAATGAGTGATGGGTCTCTCTCACTGTTAAATCAAGTCTTAATGATGTGAAATGAAAGTTTTCATGTTTTCTACAGAGCTGATGAGACAGAAGAACGGACCAATCAGGACTCAGCTGGAGTCAGAGGTCAGAGAATATTCATCAAGTCAGACCAAGTTTTTTATTTATATTTCAAACAGGTTCGGATCTGAGTAACAAGGTCTTTACATAGTTTTTAAAAAGAGGTACATTTAGTAAATATCTATAGGGATAGACTGATTTCTCTCTGGGTTTCAGGTCCATGTGTGGACCCCCACCTCAGACAGATCTACACCGACCCCCCTCTCACCCTGACCCCCTCCTTCAGCCCGCAAGTGAAGGAGTACCGTGCCGAGGTTACATTTGACACCGTGACCGTTCGGATCCGGCCAGAGCCAGTGAGTTCTGTTTGCAGGGTCCACCTGGATGAGCACCGAGGACCCAGGTGAGACCTAGACCCTGACCCCTGATCTCTGACCCCCCCATCCACCCTGACCCCCAGTTATTAGGGTTTCTTTCCCCCCAGGATGGCAAACTACCCGGTCGGCCTCGGCAACAGCAGGATCAGCATCCTGGTGACAGACGACTGCAGTTCAGAGGCTGTTGTCACCACGATCTACACCGTGCACATATACCGCGAGAGCCGGCCCAGTCTGCCCATGTTCGGAGACCACATGATGTGCAGCTTAGTCCAGGTAGCTCCACTGCTGCACTATTGGCTGCTAACCCTGCTGATGTCATAGTCAGGTGTCAGACTCATGATGCAATGTGATGGAGAAATATGTTGATTTAATTTTAAACTGAGCTGGTCCAAATGGAAGAGGAGGAAGAGTGTAGAAAACAGCAGCTGCTTCTTATAAATTCTTATCACGTCTCCGGTAACAACAGAACAAGCTGATCTGTGCAGAACCTGAAGCTCAGAACGTGGGTCTGCCTCACTGACATTAGGGTTTTCTAATTTAAAAAATATAGAAAACTTTTAACTGCTGGAACTTAAAAGATTTGGACAAAGTGCTGTGAACAACTGAGAATGAGATTTTTAGTTTGTGTGTGAGGGAGTGAAGTTTCAGCCCTGTTGTTCTGTAGAGACGTTTAATTCTTTCCAGCTGCTTCTGTTTTATCCCTGAAAACCACCACTGTGTCTTATTCAGTTTATACACAGATATTTAGGATGTTTGTGTCTCTGGTACATGTGGTTCAGACTGTGTGTGGTCTGAAGTCTAAAAGAAGACGTCATCTGCATGTGATATGACTTTATTACCACGTGGTTTCACCCACAGTCGCATCCTAATATTCACACCAGTCATACATGACACGGGCTCCTCTCTGGATTCAGATCGTGCTGGTTCTGGGTCGGTACAGTTCAGACTGCTGTAATCATTCTTTACTATTCTTCAGAAACTGGTCTCAACTCGGAGCACGTTTGATTTTGTGAGATGCATGAAAAGAGGTTTGTAAATGTTTTGAGATTCTGAGATTGTTCTTCAGTGTAACGGTAACACTGAATGACTAAGTTAAAGAACAGAACTGCTGGCTCCAAAACATTTAAACCTGCTGTAGCCGTCCTGGATCCGTGTTACACACAAACTCTGGAGGCAGCTGAAAAGCCACAGTTTGTTCTGTCCGGTAGAAACTGTCTGTGCTGAACCAGATGTTATCTGGAGGTTTAAAACTCTTGTGTCTCAGCAGTTATGAAGTCTGTTAACATTTTGGAGCTGAATCACAGTGTTTCCATGAATCAGTAGATTCACGTTGAAGCAGAATAAGATTAAATTTGTTCTCTGTGAGTCTCTTCTCCCTCACCTGTCCTCTCTAATCCACCTGTAGGACTCAATTAGACTGAGACAGGTAAAGAGAGTAGATGTTCATTCATCCTGCTGGGGGGTCAGTGGGGGTCCCTGCTGGGGCCCCAGGAGAACAGAGAGACCATTGATGCGGTGTAGGCTCTGTTCTTTCATGTGAAGATAAATTGAAACCTGCTGCTGCTGAGGACGGGAACACACCAGGTGCTCACAGGCTCAGATTTAAAACTCTTCTGGGTTCTTTATTTTACCTGAAGTGCTCCATAAGAGCCCAGCTCTGCTTCATTGTAGGAAGGTTTGATGTGACTGTGACATTCTGTGTCAGAGACGATCACACGAACATGAGAACATTTGTCGGAGAACTGCGATCAGAGCACATGGACTGAAATAAAGAGGGAACGGTTAAAGCAAAGTGATCAGACACAGACCTGATACACGTCTCTAACTAGAAACTGCTGGGACCATGTGTGAAAGCTCTGTGAACTGGCAGCTGTGACGATGATGAAGATATAACCTTTTTCTCTTCTTTTCCTCCTGGAAGTCCAAGGTGAGGGGGTCTGAACTCTTCTGATGGTTCTTTTCATTCCTCAGTTAAACAGAACAAAATGTTTTTTCCCCGACTTTGTGACCTTTGACCTCCTCTCTCCTTCCGTTTGTGCTTCAGATTAAAAATCTGCAGATGTTCAGTTAATCCTGCTAAAACTTGAACATTAATGTTTCACATACGCTGTCACTGTGGTAAATGATCTGTTTTCATCCTCGTACGTTCACTCGTGTGTTTGTGAAAGTTTCCATACCGATAGAGTCTCAGCAGCTGCATTAACATACAGATTATCCCAGATCCTGTTTCATTTCCGTTGGATTTTTCATACAGGAAGCAGGATCTCATTAAACCACTGCGTTACCGTTAGTGAGGACTTGTTCTTTAATCAGACCAGTATCAGTCTGACTCTCAGAAGGTAACGTCAGGTTTCTTATTCTGCACAGTTTGAGTCTGGATATTTTCTGTCTGAGCTGTGAATTCCTGATTCTCCTCCCTCCTCCGACTCTGTTTCAGATTTTCTCCTCTCTGAGGCCGACTTGTCCTGGTGTCTCCGTCTCCAGAGCAGCAGCTTGTTGATCCAGATTATTACTTCAAACTGAACATTTTAAAAATTTAAATTTAAGGAAAAAAATTTAATTTTTTTCCTTCTTTTATTTATTTGTCTTTGTGTAGAAATACATTTTCATAAATGAGAAACTTTAATCGTCCAACTATTAACTGTTAAAACATAAGATACCAACCAAACTCTGTACAGTTTTTTGGGTATTTAAGAAATTACAAATCAATAATTTATCAATTATGTTATGTACTGTATACGTCATCGCTCTACATCATGTGCTTTACATGTATTTATTTTATGCCATATTCTGGTATCCATGAATCAACAACTACATAAGTAAAAATATATCTCACTCTCCAGAACATGAAGATGAAATATAATTAAACATTTTATATTAAGTTTCAGAATAGCTTCAAAAGTCTCATTTTGTAAATAATCAGTTGTCTACTGACAGTTATATTTTATTTTAGTCTCTAAACTAAAACCACTGATGATATTTAGATTCTTTAAGACATTAAAATTTGATTATTAATTTCATATGTGACCAGAACTCGTCACGATGTTTTACATTTCTGCTTGAAAATCCTTTGAATTGGTTAATGAATTAATTGTTGGATTGTTGATTTATCCATCAGTCCTGCTGCTGCATTAATTATATCCTTACAGCTAAAAACTGTTAATAATAAGGTTAAAATAAACCCTTGAAAAACATGATCAAATAATGTTATTGTTCCTTTTGATTTTCATAGTTTGACCATAAAACATGAATTAGGATTAAAAAGGAGCTTTTGATTTAACCACTGAGCACTTCATGGATCAAAGAATTTATATATTTAATAGTCGTGTCTGCGTTTTGTTCTGACCAGGTCTAAGTGGTGACTCTGACCTTAGAAACCACAGAACCAGCACAGATTTTAATCTCATTTTTCTGTAGGGGAACCTCTGATCGTTGACCGCAGTACTTTTCCAGGATTGTGTTTGTACCTGATGATGCCGAATAGGTTTGTGCAGACAGAATCGTCGTTGTACGTGGCAGCAGCAGCTCTGACGTGCTGCGGGATGAAAGGCG
Organism: Ctenopoma multispine; assembly: GCA_034779795.1. NCBI lineage: Eukaryota > Metazoa > Chordata > Actinopteri > Anabantiformes > Anabantidae > Ctenopoma > Ctenopoma multispine. Next base: position 15,902,795 of record JAUYWH010000015.1, read on the forward strand.
GCGGCGGTGTTTTTGGTGTGTGTTTCTGGCTGATCTCAGACCAGCTTCCCGTCTGTTTGACCGTTTACACTGAGCTCAGGTACGAACAAGAAAATCCCTGTTAAGTTTTCTTGTTGCACTTTGTTGTGAGCTGTGACGCTGCCGTGCAGAATGTGACGCCACCGCGACAAAAACCTGCAGCACAAGGGGTGTGCGTGCGCGCCTGCGTGTATGTGCGTGTGCGCGCGCATGCGAGAGCGGCAGCTCTGAAGCTGGGGCCAGACGTGGCGGCTCCCACGGGACCTCTGAGCTGTTTGGGTTTATTTGACCTCTGACCAGGAGGAGAAATGTGTGACACACAGAGAGGACGAAGGAGGAAGAAGAGAACTTTAAAGACAAGAACAAAAGGAAGAGGTTAGAGTGAAAATGATCAGTGAAAATGATGAAAGACAGGAAGTAAAGAGGCTTAACTGCAGCTCATTGGTCAAAAATATAACAGGTGGAAGCTTCAGGGTGATTAGTCGGAGGAAACGTTCTCTCCTTTGAGGAGTAAATCCTGATCTAGAGTTCACTGAAGTCTGAACCTGCAGCAGCAGAAATCAGTTCACATCCAGACATCGATGTGTCAGCTCACACCAAATGTTTTAATCAGCCAGAACTGGTGACTGCTCTGCCGACACCGTACAGGTGAACGTGAGGTCGCTTTGCTTTTTGCAACAAGTCAATCGTCTGGGAGCAGAACCGCTGTTTGATCAGGTGATTGATATTGATTCTGTCATAAAACCAGTGGGAGAGGTGTCCTGCAGAAAAAACAGAGATAAAACTACACATATCTGTATTTATGAAATTTACTTAAATTCTTTCTAGTTAAAATTCAACGGCAGATGTCTTGAATTAGAATTATAACTTGGTTACGACTCTCTGATGCTCAGTTAGTTTTTGGTGATCAAACTTCTGGAGCTAAATTGGACACACCTGGATACAGGTAACTGGGAGTTTAACGAACCATTGGTCCGTATACATTTTAAGATGCATGTTTGTTTTGACCAACCAACCACGTGTGTTTTCTCATTCTCTTCTTACTGCTCAACTGATCAGACTACATCCAAACGCACTCTGGTGTATCAGCAAACATCAGCTCGTTCACTGATCCCTGCAAAGGTCCATGTTCTGAGAAAGGGAACAGCTGTCAGGACATTTTGGACTTTAGTGGGAGATAAAAGTACAAACATAAGACACAGGACATGTTCTGTCTCCCACCTCCTGCCTGTCTTACCTGTGAAATGCATCTGAGATCTGTTCTGTCTGTTCTGGTTTCAGGACTGCAGTCTGCTGGTTCATCCTGGTCAGGCCTGTGGTCTTCAGCCTTTCATCAGGTCTCAGAGTCCACTTCAGACCTGCAACTCAGGACATGCCCCAGGTCTGAAGTCACTTACTGTCAAGTGTGATGACCCAGTAACAGTCAGCCCGTCTCACCTGTCCTTGTCTCGCCTGTCTCTCAGGTCGGTGGGTGGTCCCGTGTCTCAGCTGTTCTGACAACAGGACGTGTGATTGGAGGGAGGTTGCCTGGCAACCAGATGGCTGTTACCATCAGTTAGTGGAACATCCTCTGCTACAGGACTGTATGATGGACAGGAAGGTAAGGCGTCGTAAACACAGGTGATAGTACGACGTGATAGTACGTGGACCGGTTCCTTGCGGGGTCTCACCTGTTGAACATATCGGTTCAGGTGTTGTTTATCGGTGACTCAACCAATCGTGGGATGATGTACTTCCTGATGGAGCGAGTCAACTCCAGTCTGCAGGACTGGGGGAAAGCTCATGACACCCTGGTCTACAGGAACCTGAACAGGGGGCGTACTCGGGTCAGCTACTCCTATTATCCTCAGTTCTGGTTGGAGAAGAATCAGCGGCCAACGTTCAGACAGGCGCTGCTGCAGCTGCTGGACAGGTGAGGGCACACATACGAAGTAAAACCTGCAGTGGGATCATCAAAGTCCAAACTGCAGCTTAGCTCCAGAGCTGTCGCCACATTTTTATTTTGAAGTTGACGTCTGGTTCGTCTACCCTGAAAGGTCATGTCTTTGTCACAGCTCTGTCATCTTTAGTTTGGTAAATTAACAGCACGAAAACTTGAGCAGCTACTTTCCTTTAACATTCGATCACCTGACATGACGCACAACGACTGGAGACAAACGGGTCAAAACACCAGCTCGTTAAAGTTCAGTGTTTGTGCGGCCGGGTTCTGACAAGTGTCTGTCCCTAAAGGTCGCGACCTCTGGTAAACTCTAACCTGACAGTGCTGGTGGTGGGAGGGGTCCAGTGGCTCAACACTGATCACCTGAGGACGGTCAGAGAGGTGCTGGACAGGTGAGTTTTTCATATCGGTCAAATGATCTGTAGTTAATGTTTTCATTAGATTTAATTTAATGTAAGTTAATTGATTTAATAATAAAGTCTTAATAGCATTTAATATAATTACTTTTATGGAACAAAAATGAAAGAAAGTTAAATTTAAATATATTAAATAATATGTAACTTGCGTTTATTATTTGATGTAACTTTTTCATTAATTTAATTTAATGTGAAAGCGCTCACCTTTTCCCCTCCTCCTCTTCAGGGAGTCTCTCAGTAACATCCTGGTGGTGGTGAAATCTCTGGGGATGGGTTTCCACCTTCCTGTGGACGGGATCAGGTCTCTCAGTTTGGTAGGTCCGAGTTTCCTCCAGTTTACTGCTGCGTCTGATCAGGTCAGGTGATGCTGAAACATGACTATCTGTTGTGATTTTTCAGAAAGAGGTCCAAGATCTGTACCAAGAAAACATTAACATCATCGCCACAGCAAAGCATCATGGGTACGAGGTGATTGACACATTCAGCATCACGATGGGCCGATACAAAGAATTCCTGCAAGGACGGTGTGCCTGCCACTTCCACGAGGTTCAAAGACTTCTATACAGTTCTCTAAGGAATCCACAGACTGCTGGTCTGATCCCACTGGAAACCCTGGAAGTTTCAAACTGTTCTGTAGAGTCACAGAAACCCAGATCAAGTCAGATTAGATCCTGTTATTAATGTAATTAACATTTATTGAATCAGCACAGGTTTAATTTCTCTTTTTTTGTCTCCAAGATTTAAATCAACAAAAGAGAAAAGCTTCAGTTTCTGACATAAGAAAATCAGTTGCTCAAGTCTCAGAGTTCAGACCCAGACCCCCAGTCCTGTTAAAAACCAACTGGACCACAGCAGCTGCTGCATCTAACGAGCTTTCAGATGAATCACCTGAACGTGTGACAGGATAATTCAATTCAGCTTTATTTATATAGCACCAATTCACAACATAAGTCATCTCAGGCACTTTACAGTGTAAGGTTTAAGACCTTACACATTATATAAATATACAGAGTAATGTAGAAAACAGTCCCACTTGAGCAAGCACGTAAGGCAACAGTGGAGAGAAAAAACTCCCTTTAACGGAAGAAACCTCCAGCAGAACCAGGCTCATGGTGGGCGGCCATCTGCCTTGACCGGTTAGTTTAGTGGACAGAGGAGAGAGAAAAGAACAACAGGCAATAAATGATAAAAGCTACAGGTCTCTCAGCTGAAACATCCATGTTACATCAGATGTTTTTTGTAAGACCAGTGGACCTTAGATCCTGATTCAGGACTGAAAACTGAACCTGAACGTTCTGCACCAATCAGCACTGATGTTTTATTTAATTTCAGTGGAGATAAACTCACTTGGTCTCTTCTCCTGTCTCACAGGTAAAGAAACTTTGGTCCTTCAGGTCTCCAGATGACAACACGTCCACCACCAACAGAATCGGATCCATCAGATATGGATCAGGGCTCAGCAGCCCATCAGCCGTTCAGGACACAAACCAGGAGGTTGGGTCTGGCCCCTCAACCTATCACGTGACAGGACCAGTAAACCAGGTGTACTCAGAGATCCTGCTGAGCCGCCTGTGTCCCAAAACCAGAAACTGAACGCCTGAGAGAGGGAGTGTATAAGTGGGGGTGGGGCGACAGTACCAGGTGAGCTGTGGAGGTAGACTCACCTGTCTCCTTAACCTGCTGCAGGATGATGATGATGCTGTGGAGGAAAAGTGAAGAAAACATGTTCCATAAGTTCACTAACTACCAACAACATGAGCAGGTGGATTCTCGTTTCTGAAAATATAGAAACTCACTCAACTTCTCATGTCAAGATCATTAATGTCCACAAGAAACTCTTCTGATCCACTTAACTTGTACTAACTAGTTACACAGGAACGCTGCACAGTACTAACTAGTTATTTCTGTGCACATTAATGATCTCATGTATGTAATAACTGCTAACTAGTACTGCTTAGTAGTTGCTGTTGAGTACTAACTAGTTCCTGATGCTAACTAACTAGTTTCTGACGTATAATAGCCAGTGTTTGCTGCAGGTGAACTAGTCTTAGTCTGAGAATTTGATCCAATACTGATGCTGTTCTGCTGTTGCTCTCTGACCAAACTCCATTCATATATTTATATATTTTCGTACCTCCGTAAATGAATTCTAACCTTCAGCCAAAGACTTGGTGACAGTGAAGAAAATGTCTAGATTTGATTCTCTGCTTATATTTTTCTACAGATGTTTATTGTAACTTTAAACATATTTACATGCTGGAAATAGATTATATGAATATTTATATGAACATTATAAATCTCCCTGCTTAAAACATTAAAAAAACTTTCATCAAACTTCACTCTCTCATGTTTTTCTGTGTTGATTGACCAATCTGACTTTTACCTAATTCAGTCTTTGTTAGAAGTTATAGGAATCATAAAATTGTTTGTTTTTTTTGTTTTCTTTGCAGAAACTTACTAAGTTCTTAGATTTTTTATTTATTTTTTGGTTTTCTTTGCATTTTTACAATAACTTAATGTTCCTTTCCACAAAACTCCATTTATTATTAAAGCAGATTAAAGAACTACTTTGTCTTCATTTACTGAAATAATCGGCTCTGATTTCTATTCTTAAAACTTTGATTGTACTAAAAACTGTTTTCCTCCATGAGACTCGTTTACTTCATGTTGGACGTGGTTCGTAGCGCAGTTCGGGCTCAGTCCAAACAGTTTAGCGCTGCATCGTCTTTATTATGTCGCATCCTGAGTCCAGCTCTGACGTCAGCTGCTGAATATGAATTTACAGCTGGTCCAATAAGGATCCTCTAAGACCCAGACTGGTCCGGTCAGTCCTGCTTCTCCTCCTGCGGAGTGAAAACTTGTGTGAAGCTGAACAAACACCTGCACGAGGAATTTCGAGGAAACAGCAGAGACGGACCCCCCCACCCCACAAACCACCCACCCCCGTGTACGGGGACCGGGATCACTCTGCTACCGGACCGGGCTTTGGTGTGAGCCACACTCCTGCTGGTGGACAGACTGAGATAGGTAGATGAGGAGGTCATGGAGAGTCGGAGCCGTGGAGTCCGACATATGTGCGCCTTGACTCTGCTGCTGGTCTCCGTGGGCCCGCTCTGCTGCAGGACCAGCTGGATGTGAGTACGCGCCTCCTGGATCACAGGATCCAGTGTTTCATATCTGCTGAGGCGCAGTGCATCATTTAATCCGGTGTATATATAAGAACACAAAACACGAGTGTCCCAGTTTTTACAGGATCTGGACTCAACTGGTTCTCGGAGATCCACTGAAACTCAAACTGTGGATTTTAGAGTTTTTCCTAAGAGGATTTCGGGTTCTCTTTCCTTTCACCAACTAAGGTATTGGTCAGTGTAGGTTCTGGTTCGGCGGGGATGATGCAGACTGAACCAGCTTTTAAAGCTGATAATCCTGGATCAAGTCATTAAGCTGGAATTTAATAAAACTAAATCCAGGTTTTCCCTGTTCTCTGCAGATCCAGTTTAGCGCCCTCAGGCGGGTAGTTGCTGGTTCAGAGCCACGGCGCCACTTTAACCAAATTCCATTGACAGAATCTTAAATTTAAGGTGTCTCTGTGTGTTTGCAAGACACTATTTAGGCTTCAGATAATATTGGGTGCCGGTTCTGCTGTGAGTCCACTCGGTGTTCGGTTCGGTGGAGCCAAATGAAACAGTTCGTATGAACCTATGTTTCCCCTCAAAGACAGAAAGCTACATGTCTACTGATATCCTGGGTTTTATTAGATCCAGTTTGTACCGAGACCGCTCTGTTGGTTCGAAGGAAGCCGGTCTTAATTCGGTTCACATGTCCGGTCTCTGTTGTCCTTCATTCAGTAAAACCGGGATCAGATTGGATGCAGGTCGCACAAAAAGAGGAGAAACTGATGGAAGAGGAAGAATAATGACAGATTAAATTAAAATGTTCACAGATTAGAAATAAAACTCGAATCCACGTGTTGGATCCTCTGCAGGTGTTTTATTATGTTTATCAGCTGGGATCCTGGACTTTACATCAGCTGGTTTTGTCTACTACTTAACTAGTTCTTCACCCTCCAGGATGCAACAGTTTCAGTAAATTGAGTTTAATTTTTTAAAATTAATTTTTAAAATTTTCTGAACGAGGTCTGGTGTGTCGGTCGGTGTTTGCCCCCAGGTGGCTGGGTGTGACCTCGGCGGGGGTTCCGGAGAAGCTGGGCTGCCCGAACCTCCCTCTGAGCCCTAGGCAGCGGGAGCTGTGTCGGAAGAAGCCGTTCCTGCTGCCCAGCATCCAGGACGGGGCCCGACTGGCGGTGGCCGAGTGTCAGAGCCAGTTCAGACATGAGAGATGGAACTGCTCCACCAGTCAGAACCGGACCGTGTTCGGGTCCGAGTTAACGAGCGGTAAGTACTTATCAGTCCTGGACTGTAACTTAGTACATTTAAAATACTCGAGCACAAATAGAAGCCAAGTGTACTTTACTTGAGTATTGTCCTGTCGCGTTACTTTTGCATAGATTTCACAGGTTTAGTTACTCGTTACTTTGCAGAAGAGTAACGTTTATAAATGCTAACGTGATCAAAACTTTACTCTTTTACCTCGGTAATTATTTCTGACAGTGAGGGGAGAAGAACTGGATTCAAACTGGATTTTGTCCTGATGATGCCGCCACAGGAAAATTACGTCATTATCAGAGTAATTAAGTAATTAGAGTTTAATTTCCCTTAACTTAGACATTAGTCATTTTAAGAGTGATTATTGTGTGAGATCGGTGTAAACGGGGATCGTACCGCAGACTCAGGTCCTGATCATCATTTATTAGACTGACTCAGTTTAACTAGGGGTTCCTAATAAAGTGGACACTACGTGAAGGGTCTTTTCTGAGAAACGTGAGAGATCTAGTGTCTGAAATCCTTCAGTGTCAGGATCAGTCTCCGTTAGATCTGTGTGGACACGAGATTTGATCTACGACTCCGAGTCCCAACAAAATCTGATCTGAAGATAATGTGGTTTAGAGCTGTAGAACTTTGGACTCGGACTTGTCTCGGACTCACCTGATACTTTGACAGGTTCTGGGTGTGCACTTGATGATGTCACAACCCCCCCTCCCCCCTCTCTTGTCCAACAGGAACCAAGGAAACCGCGTTTATCTACGCGGTGATGGCTGCGGGACTGGTCCACGCCATCACGCGGTCCTGCAGTCAAGGCAACATGACGGAGTGCGGCTGCGACTCGCGGCTGCGCGGTGGTGGTTCACCTGCAGAGGGCTGGCACTGGGGCGGCTGCTCAGACCACATCCAGTACGGCACCTGGTTCAGCCGCAGGTTCATCGACAACGGTGTCAAAAACACGTCTGCGACCGGAGGGTACACGCTGGTCTCCATGAACCAGCACAACAGCGAGGCCGGACGACAGGTGAGACGGACCCAGACTCGCTTTTATATAAGGTGGCTCCACCCCGCTGATGACCTCTGACCTCTGTCCTGTAGGCGATTGAAAGCACCATGTCGACAGACTGCCGTTGTCACGGAGTCTCCGGCTCCTGCGCGGTGAAGACGTGCTGGAGGACGATGGCGGCATTTGAGCGCGTCGGCGTTTACCTGAAAGAGCGGTACGAACGCAGCGTCCAGGTGTGGGATCGCTCCAGGAGGAAGACCAGGAGGAAGGACCAGCGCTGGGTCCCAGCCGACAAACAGCAGCTCATCTTCATCAACAAGTCTCCGAATTACTGCGTAGAGGATCGGCGGCGTGGCGTCGCGGGAACCAGAGGACGCCGCTGCAACCGGACCTCGACCGGGCCGGATGGCTGCAACCTGCTGTGCTGCGGCCGAGGTTACAACACACACGTGGTGAGACACGTTCAGCGCTGCGAGTGCAAGTTCGTCTGGTGCTGCTTTGTCCGCTGCAGGCGCTGCGAGAGCATGAACGACATGCACACCTGTAAATGAACGTGTCAGCCTGCAGAGACAAACTGCTGCGTCCACAGTGAAGATTACAGGTGTGCAGGAGTCTTTCACATGACAGATGACCAGCGGTTTTTCATTTGGACCTCAGTGATTCCACTGAGGGAATTGAGGAAATCAACACAATACAGAACTCCGAGGAAACAGGTTCAGGTATGTTCAGGTGTGTGAACGTCCACAGCAAACAGGAGCTGATCGCTGAGAATCCAGTTTGACTGTTTCAGTGTGTGAGGCGTTTTCTGAGACAGAGTGAAGATGCTGTGACTGAGTTGTTGTTCAGCAGCAGACAGACGTGTGACTGGTCCATAGACTCTGTAGAGGTTTGTGTGTGACTGACTCACTCGACTCTCTGTATCGTTCTACAAGCTCCGGAGGAGAAAGAAAAGAAACAAATGACCATTAAACCAGAATGAAATAAAAAATATATTTTTCTCCGTCCTGTTTCTGTATAGACGAAGCTTCTGTCTGAGGGACTTTATGCTCTGTCTGCAGACAGTAAAATACAGTGATGGGGTTTTGTGTGCAGTATGTTTTCAGCCTGGCCTGCAGAGAATCTGAAGGTTTCAATATTATAAAGTCACTGACGCCTGTCTGAGACCTGCCACTAACAGTGGTCTCTGACTTTGTCTGATGTCGAATGTAACACTGGACGCAGACTTAATGTTGGACTTTGTTAGCTTTAGCATGAATGACACTGTGTCATAAACACCATTTCTGTGTTCATGTTTAAATGGTTGTTTAGGTTAGTTTTCATCTTACTTGGAGTCCAAATGGTTCTGGAAAGAGATGATTTATGACAGAAGAGAAGAATAAATGCAGCTGATGTTTTAGGAGTTTTACAGCAGCAGGTGAGAAAGAGAGAAGTTGGGGACAAACTTCTCTGTAGGTCAGCGCGTGATTAACAAAAAACAAAGACGTTTGTACTTTGAGTCAGCAGAAACAGCAGTGTCTGTGTGTGTCTGTGTGTGTGATGACGGTGCAGGAAGTTTCAGGAAAGAGAAAAGACAGCGACAGATTCTTATTTACAGTCCAGGATTTCCTGCTATTCACCGCACACACACTGGTTCACAGAGAACGACACCATCATCATCAGACCTTCACAGAAAAAGAAATTGTGACAACAACAATAACCTGCAGAAAAAACACCAGTCTGCTCCTTTAATGTTCTTTGACTTCAACAGGTGGAATAAAACTTTCCTTTTGCATATTAAGAACCAGAAACTGGACTCTCAGAAACCAGAATAACAGCTGCAGGATTCCTGATGCATTAAAAGTCCACATCCAGAGAAGAAACCGTTCAGGTGTGTGTCTGTGTGTGAGAGCTGCTGCTGCCGTTTGAAATAAAGAGTTTTTCATGAACAAACTTTCTCCTTTCTTTGCTCGTCAGGTTTATGAGGACACATAACCAGGTTGTGTGTTTGAATCTAGTTGTATGTGACCACTGAACCTTTAAAACATGCGCACAAAGTGGTTTGATGCATTTAGTAAAATTTGTCTTAATTGTCTGCAGACATCAGTCTGTGGGTTGAGCTTCTGAAAGTGGTTTAAAATTATCTGGTGAACAGGAGGAATCATCACAGCTTCTAAAACCATTTCAGTAGTTTAATACCTGTGTAGTTTGCTCTTTTCCCCAAATGAAGAAAAAGCCTTGTCTCCACTGTGTTGTTATAGTTGTGTCAGCAGTTTTGTTTGAGTTGGATTTTCAGGAAGCACAGGGAGGAAGAGGAGGAGGAAGATGAGTCTGAAAAGAGATGAACAGGAAGACGCGGGAGCAGTCTGTGACAGGACGAGTACGGGACACATGGAGCTCTGTTGGCTAAAGCTGCTGCTCGTCTCTCTGACGGTGATGATGATGAAGAGTCCAGCTGCATCACAGCAGGTAAAAGCTTTTCTTTAGTTTCAAGATAAAGTTAAACTACACTGTCAGTTTCTCCTTAACCACAGGATCAATGTGACAGGTTGTTAAATTATCTTTGAAAGAAAACTCACTGTCAGAGCAGGAGGAACATCTGAAATCATCTTTGTTTTACAGCCTTTGAAACAGGAGCAGCATCAAAAATAAGATTAACAGGTCAGGAGGGGCAAACACTGATACCATCAACTCCAACAAACAGTTTGACATGGTGTGGCAATGTTCCTACACTGTAAACGGGTTTTCTCCATGTTGGATAATCAAGTTATTTACATTAGAAAGAACCAGAACATTAGATCTGTGACTGGAAACCTGCAGTAACGTTTGTGTTTCCTGGTTGGTTCAGATGCAGCTGATAACCAAGCACCTATCAGACTTTTTACACATTTCCTGTCCTCGGCTTGTTTGGAAATCTGCTGCCACTATCACACAGAGACCAGTTGTGTGTCTGCAGTGATCCCGATAAGGTCAGACGATCAGCCGATCTCTGAAGTCACAAAGTTCTCGATTAAAAACGAGACGCAGACTGAAAACTAAAAAACTTAAACAAGGTAATAAAACAGGATGTTGGTCCTCAGACAGGTCCCACAGATGAAAAACTGCAGTCCAGAACTTCTCAGTAACTGCTGATGCTCCTCAGTTGCCAATTGTGTTGTTTGTTTTAGTGCTAATCTTGATCCAGACACATTAACACCACCTGCTGGGATCAGCACAGGGAAAATGTGATGCTGGACATTACTGACAGACGTCAGAAAACACAACCTGCTGTGTTTGTGGCTTAGAAACTGCAAAGTGATCAGAGTCCACATACTGACCTGTGTTCATGTTCTGGATGATCAGTGTATGTTAGAGATGATTCAGTCTGTGGAGCATCATCTCACTTTATTCAAAGCTTAAACTCCAGGTGCTGCAGAAAAAAACCCTTTAGAAACAGACTTCTCTTCACTGCTGTTCAGTGGTTCTGGCTCACAGAAGCTTTCTCTGCACTTCAGTAACTGTTTCCTCTTTGTCTGTGTCCTGGTGTTTTCGCACTGAAAACACTGTATGAGTTTTACACCCACCAGTCCGGTGTGGTGGGTTTAGAGAATAAAGCAGTTTCGGTAAACATCATGGTTTAGTTTAAGGGTTAAGAAACCTGCTGTGAGGAAAACTATAGTCTAAGTCACAGAGTCTAAAATGTGACTGTTTCACTGAATGGACTTCACTGAATCCATGTGTCCACATACTAAACTCTTTTAAACTTTCTTCATGGTGACATTTGTTTTTCAGAACTTCTGCTCAAACTCCACGATGTTGAGGACTCGGACCTCCTGTCACTCATGCAGCATCAGCTCGTTGATTCCCTGTCCATCAGGTTTCAGAAAGACCCCGGGCTCCTCTGCCAAGGACTGCACGTGAGTGTAAACACAGAGCAGCACAAATCAGCCGTTTGTCCACAAACCTGCACTGAACTCCTGTTTCTGGTTTCTGTTCAGCTTCGACATCAAAACCATTAGTCTAAAGCTGCCTGTCAGCGGCTGCTCCTTCGAGTGCTACAGAGAAGAGGAAGTGAAGAACTGTTGTCCAGGTTACTGGGGACCAGACTGTGTTGGTAAGGACACAAACATGTTCGTCCTTGTCCCATTTCTACAGCAGGACTCCGCTCATATCATCTGGTGATGGTGACAAAAGTGATGCAGAAAGAGAAAAGTCAATAATCCTCGCTGGTTCCAGATGAAAGTTCAGAGGACTGATGAACAGGACGTAACTGTCTCTAAGTGCCGGTGTTTTAAACATAAAAACATGTGACTGAACCTGAAAATCTGAATCTTTCCTTGTTCTGGACTCAAATCCAAAAATATGTAAAACTCTCACTGTAGAGTGAATTTTTTGATTATCTTCAGATGATGTAGTCTTGTGTCCAGAGGTGTATGAAGTAGACAAACTCAATACTCAAGTAAAAGTATTTGCCTTAAAAATACTCCACTACAAGTACCCTTTAATTTTTCTACTCAAGTAAAAGTACTAAAGTACATGCACAAAATCCTATGTAAAGTACAAAAGTAAAAGTACTCCACTAAGAAAAAAGTGAAATTGAAATTTTAACAATATTTAGTTTGTCTGTGAAGATTCTCAGTCATCCAGGTAAAGTTGTCTGAAGATTGAGTCATCCACAGTCCTTTGTCCATCTGATTGATTGACAAAGTTCTGTGGATGCAGAACGAAACGTCTCTACTTGGAAGAAAGAAGTCCAGTTGCTATGACTCAATCTTCAGACAATATTAAGCTTGATGCTGGTGAAAACATAAATGTAGACGTTTAGTCCAGATTTGTTCAACAAATTCTCAAAGCTGAAAATGATGGTAAAAATGTGTTGTTACCTACAGACTGTGGAACAGAAACAGAGGTTGGTGAAGGTGGAGCTGATTTTTATCATCTTATATAGTCACAGGATGTTACTCCTTATATGATACATCAGCCTTTTACTAATATATAATTATTTTTATAAGAATCTAATCCTGTAAAAAGTAACTAGTAAGTGATGATGTTAAAATAAATGTAGTAGAGTAAAAGTAAACGTAACATAAAATGGAACTGCTCTAGTAAAGTACAAGTAGCTCTAAACTGTACTCAAGTGCAGTACTTGAGTAAATGGTGGCCTGGTATCTCAATGGGTTAAGCATCAGACTGGGATGCAGAAGAGGTTCAAATCCCAGCCTGATTCCTAGCCCATCCCCCAAGAGGTGTGTCCCTGAGCCAGACACCCAGCGCTAGCTCCTTGTAAGTCGCTTTGGATAAAAGCGTCTGCCAAGTAAAGTAAATGATAAGTAAAAATAGTCAGACAGTGTCATTTACTGCTGCTTACTGCCGACGATTCATCAGATATTAAAACTCCACAGACTGAAAGATGAAGTTCGGTGAAACATGAAGTCATCTTCAGTCATTTTACTCCTTGAACTCAACTCAGGTCTCGGTGTCTTTGAAATACTGTAATACTGTCTGCAGTATCAGCAGTATACACATATTGTGTAATAGAGAGATATGGAGTCAGAGGGTGGGCAGGTCTCCATGTGGATCCTGGCCAATGTCCAGTCCTGCAGGATGCAGATCATCCTTCAGGGATCTGGACTTCCTTCCTGTCTACAGACTTTCAGTCAGCAGGGCACAAATCTGCTGACAGTCACTGGACTGATGTTAATGTCCTCAAGTCCAGGGATTCAAACCAGCAGCATTTAGTTTTGATGATTCATCCAGAACAGCAACAGTCACAGGGACAAAAGCACAACAAAGACATATTTCAGTTTCACACAGAACAAAAACACATTGTGAGACACGCAGCATGTTCTCAGAAAATGAATTAAACTGACAGTAAAGTTCATCCTGTGTTCAGCTCCTAGCTGAGCCTGTGTTTAAATGTTTTCCTGTGTCTCATTAACGCTGACAGACTCTGATCTGCCGATAAAGAGACTCTGACAGGACGAGAACAGGAAACTCTGACAGTTGGTGAAGTGATGGCATGTGGAGATAAGAGAGGGGCAGAGGAAGAGGACAGATAACGACTGGAGAGAGGGATGATGAAAGGAAGGAAATGGACAAATAGACGGGGGGGGGTCAGTTTCCTCATAGAAAACATTAAACAGATGCTCTGCTAACCTTCCTGACTTTCTGTTTTGTGGTCAGAGTGTCCTGATCAGGCCGACAGACCCTGCAGCAACAGAGGCATCTGTTCTGATGGATTGGGAGGAAATGGGACCTGCACCTGTCAGGTAACACACATGGACACAAAAATAAGTACTTCTTATCTGCTCCAGGTCCTTCTATGCAGGACTACTAGAACCCACTAGAACCTCCTCAGAGACCACTTTAACCAAGAAGAAAATCTCAAATTACCCTAGAACCAGAGTCCAGTAGAAATCTTTAGGGGTTCCCAACACTGGACCCTGATATCACTAGATATCACTCACTTAACCTAAGTAATATCTAGAATCCAACAGTACCATCTAAAGCATCACTAGAATCTGATGCAGTATTAAATTCTACACATTCCCTTTTTTGTATGTTGCATATTGGTGTGTGTGTGTGTGTGGTTCAGGTGGGTTTTGCGGGAACTGCATGTGAGGACTGCGCACCTGGTCAATATGGTCCCACCTGCAGCTCAGGTAACAGAAACACTGTAAAAATGACCTGGTGAGATTTCTTTCTGGTGTGTTTGTTGGTTCTCTGACGTGTTCTCTTGTCGTCCTGTTGGTCTGGTGCAGAGTGCTCCTGTGTTCACGGTCTGTGTGACTCTGGAGTGAAAGGTGATGGCAGATGCACCTGTTTCTCTGGATATAAAGGTCCAAACTGTGACCAAGGTCAGTTGCTCTGCCGTAATTAGAAAAACGTTACCTGTTTGCTACCTGCACTGTTCCCCATGTCATGTTCCATGTCTTACTTATGTTTATCTCATTTTGTCTCTGACCCACGTCACCAGATGCTTCAGACTCTCCCTCTGTTCCCACAAACTCACACACTTGTTCCCAGATTCCTCGTTGTCCATTTATGCAGCTGTTTCCATGTGTTCCCTGACAGTTTGTCACATGTTCTGTTGGGCTGTTCTACAGACTGTAGCCTCATTCGTTCTATCATTTTTCTATTACCTAATGTCCCGTCTCTGAACATTTTCGCCTGTCTTGTTCTTCAGAGTTACCTGCGTGTGCGGCTCTGAGCTGTCAGCAGAACGCTCGTTGTATGGAGGAAGCTCTGACTGGAAGGCTGGTGTGTCAGTGTTTACCCGGTTACCAGAAGTCAGGAGATCAATGTTTATGTGAGTCTTTAGAAAAATAAC
Source organism: Ctenopoma multispine (assembly GCA_034779795.1). NCBI lineage: Eukaryota > Metazoa > Chordata > Actinopteri > Anabantiformes > Anabantidae > Ctenopoma > Ctenopoma multispine. The sequence goes on from JAUYWH010000015.1 coordinate 15,917,841, forward strand.
TATTGTTTTTTGTGTGCAAAAGTGTGAACATTTAAAATCTACGTTGTTTCCTGTGTACTGGTGCCCAGGCTCGACCCACAATGCATCTGTGTCTTGCACACGAGTTCAAAATGGAGTTCCTACTTTAAAAGTGTTCCTGTCAAAAAAAAACAGATCATAATTCAGTACAAGAAGACAAATGTGGTGACTTCATTCAAGTTTTTAAGCTAAAAGTCAAACACATGCAGATTTAATTCCCCTCTCTTAGAGTGAGTAGGTGAAAGCATGAAGTGGACAAACTGCACCGCGAGTGAGGAGCAGAAATTCTTATCACTCCAGTCATATCATCTGTTGATAGAGACAAAGGTCATGCAGAAAGAGAAGACAATAATTCAACAACAGTAGAAGAAAATAACATTGGGTCAAAATCTTGGAGGTTTTCAACCCACTGGTTCTGGGTCCAGGAAGCCCAGGCCTGCTCAGATCCTTTATTGATAAGATCTGCTCCAGCATCAGGACCAGCAATAACAGATAATGGAGGACAGTTTGTAAGACTCGGGTACCATTGTTGGAGCTAAATGGTTCTGAATTAGATTAATCCAACATTAAAAGTCATTTAGATCTTTGTCTCCTCAGCTATGAACCCATGTCTTCAGAAGGTCTGTCATGTCCACGCCTCCTGTGTCCACACCGGTCCAAACCAGCACCTGTGTGCCTGTAATGACGGTTACAGCGGGGACGGGCGAGTCTGCATGATCATCGATCCATGTCAGACTAAACGGGGAGGCTGCTCTGCCGAGTCCACGCGATGTGTCTATGATGGACCTGGAAAGGTAGGGTGATGCAGAATCAGGTTAAGCTCAGGATCAGTATCAGGAACAGGATCAAGGTCTTCCTGATTCCAGTCAGAAGAGTCATGATCAGGACCAAGACGAATAAGTAAGTCAGGATCAAGACTGAGTCAGAGTCAGGCTCAGGAGGAGAAAGAATAGAATCATGTTCAGGATCAGGAATATAGAATGAGCTAAGGAACAAGATCAAGAACAAGAACAGGAACCAGATCAGAATTTAGGTCGGGCAGAGCAGGAGGATCAGATTTAAGTCAATAATTCCCTATTCAAGATCAGGATTGAGATTATCATGAGATAAAATTAACTGTGTGTTTCTGCTGCATCTGGTTTAGTCTCACTGCGAGTGTCTTCCTGGTTTTGAAAACCTGCTGAACGGCGTCTGCAGCATGAAGGACTCCTGTAGACCTGATTCCTGTCACAAGAATGCCAACTGTACGACTGTGGGACCAGGAAGAGTCGAGTCAGTCACTGGTTTTCATTCACGTACAGATCTGATTACTGATTACTGAAGCCTGATCACGGATTCACCTGCCCCTCTGTCCCTCAGGTGTGCCTGTCTGCAGGGTTACATTGGTAATGGTAAAGTTTGTTACGGGAACATCATGCAGCGTCTGAATGAGCTGAACACAGAACCAAGGGGAGAGTGGACCGGTCAGCTGAGCAACGCCATTACTCTATTCAGTACGACGAATTGTTGGTTTCAAGAAGGGTCATGGACAGAGACTGAGTCACAAACTAACAAATGATCCATTTCTGTTCTTTTAGCTTCTCTTTCGTGGCCTCTGCAGAATCTGGGTCCATTCACCATTTTTGTTCCAATCAATAAAGGCTTCAAAGGAGTTTCGGTGAGAATCAACTCACAGACACTGATGGATCATTTTTTTTCTGATGATCTGTGTTTAACATCTAGTAGTTTGGTTGTTTACTGCTGAAGTTTAGGAGAAATGGTTTGATTGTATGTTCCCGTTTGTTCACCAGGTGAGGACTCTAACAGCAGACGTAGCCAAAGCTAAATACCTGTGTAAGATGCACCTGGTTGCTGGGATGATGCCGTTCGACACTCTGAAGAAAACTGACATCTTCTACACACTGACAGGAAAATCAGCAGAGACTGACACGTCGGAGGGGGTGAGATAAATACATTTCAAACTTACTAACATCCAAACATTAGGATGTTATCAGGGGGCTTTGACTCACTCTCCCATCCACTGATCATCTTCCTTCTCTTCCAGGACACTCAAACTAAAATCCGTATTCATGGCAGCAGAAAGAAAGGTGTAATCATCCAGTCCGACATGGTGGCGTCCAACGGAATGATCCACATTATCAATAAGCTGATGGACAGTGTGTCCCCCACTGTAGAGAGTGATCCTGAGGTACAGGAATTGTTTTTATGTAAAGTCTATTGGTGAAGAGAACTCATGAGACCTTACTAAACAGTCACAGGTTGTTTCAGTGAATAATTTATTTTATGTTTTTCTACAGGAGAACCTGATGAAGATCATTTCTAACTATGGAAAATTTGACAAGTTCAAGACTTTATTAGAGGTAAAGACCGAATGAAATGATCAAGTGTGTTGTTCTGTGGGGCTGTAGACTGTTGTAGTTCCACTGGTTTTTAACATGATGATCAGGGGAAGAAGAAACTGTGATGTGACTGTTGAGTCAGTGGCGATGAAGGAAATCACTGGTACAATTTTATGTGTGTAGTTACACATGCAGCTGCAGCAGTTTTGACTCCTTTGTTTCTCTGCAGAAAACAGACCTGGCAGCTGCCATGGATCTTCCAGGACCAATCACTGTCTTTGCTCCCTGCAGCGCAGCTTTCGATGAGATGACAGAGGGACACCTGCAGTACCTCAGCAGCACTGAGGTAAAAACCAATCAACACTTAATCACACACTGACATAGAGAAATTCTGAACCTGCTGTTCCACCCGGTGAACTAATGTTCTGAACCTCAGGGCCACAACAAACTGGTGGAGCTGATGAGGAACCACATCGTCCCTTCAACCACAGTCAGAACAGTTAATAATAATTTTATTCTGCTGATTTCATTGAGCGTGTCTTCTGATGATGATTTGTTCTTCCACATTAAAGCTGGAAGTCTATAATGCCGTGTCCAGTCCCAGAATCATGACAATGGCCAATCAGGTTCTGACCATTAACGTGACAGAAAATGTAAGGTTACACCTCTTCCTTTCTGCTTCTGTTTTCTCCTGTAACAACCACTGATGAACACTGTTGTACGTCCAGGATTGTTCCCTCACAACGTGAAACATGATGTGTTTTTCCTTTTCAGGGTCAGATCCTGGTGAACGGAGCGGCCGTGTTAGAGGCCGCCGTGGAAGCTAAAAATGGGCGTCTGTACGTCCTGGATAGAGTTTTGGTTCCAGCCTCTATTGAACCTGTACTGCCCCACAGGTGTGACAAGACCCAGACCCAGATCATCAAGGTGAGATTGAAAAGTCAACGTGTTCCACTGATCTGCAGCTACAGTGGGAGACTTTACATTAAAATATATATACAGTACAGGCCAAAAGTTTGGACACACCTTCTCATTCAATGTGTTTCGGGGTGAGCTGGACCGCAGAGTGAAGGCCAAGAAAGGGCCAAGAAGTGCTACACACCTCTGGGAACTCCTTCAAGACTGTTGGAAAACCATTTCAGGTGACTACCTCTTGAAGCTCATCG
>JAUYWH010000015.1:15921463-15942870 GCA_034779795.1 Ctenopoma multispine
CCTTCAGTGAGAATCTACCAAAGTAAATGGTCATGAAAATAAAGAAAACACATTGAATGAATTGAATGTGTCCAAACGTTTGGCCTGTACTGTACATTAAAATAATATGATCTTCACTGGTCCATGGAACAGGGATTTTCATTTTACTGCCACGGCTCAGTGAGTCGGTCTGTCCAGGACCCAGGTACAGAGTCCTGGATGTGTACAGGATGATGTATTATTTGTGGTGGGAGGTGGGTGGTCTCAGTTCAAACTCATAATTGGTGTAATTAACTCAAAGTGCTTCCTGTTCTCTTTCCTGGTTGGCTCCTCAGATTTGGTCCTTTATTTAAAAATGCACATCAAGTCTGTGTCAGTTCAGGTCTCCAGCTGTGTTGTGTGTCTGAAAGACCGGTGTCTGCTGTTGAGTATTTGTGATCATTTGTGTCTTATTTTTAGGGTGAATGTGTGAGCTGCTTTAAAGTGCGACAGTCCGGCTGCTCGTCTGGAGTTTACACAGTAAGACGTCTCACTATGTGTTTTCCGTCTCTATGTGTCAGTGAATCAAACACCTGATGACCTTTGTCTTTGCTCATGCAGGGCTCCTCCGTCTCTGGATGCATTTACAGTCTCTCCATCAGCTCCTCACACATAAAGATTCCAGCAACTGGTTGCTCACCGCTCTGCAACATCACTGTAACGGTAAACATACCAAAACCCACAGTCGTGTTCTGATGGCTACATTTGTTCTGAAACTTCACAAACTGACTGAATCCTGTCAGATGGAGTAATGTTAAACTTTCTGGTTTTACTGTGACATACCTGTGTTCAGACTCCGAGCTGCTGTGATGGTTTCTATGGTCCAGACTGCAGTCCCTGTCCTGGTGGATACCAGACTCCCTGTTCTGGACACGGTCAGGTCAGATTCAATCCACTGATCACCAGTCTCATCGAACCCCCTCAGACTGTAACTTACCATTAATGCCAAAACTCTGAAAAAACTTGTTAAACAACTATGTTGTTTAAAATAAATTCAGCCGTGACTTTAATGTTAAACATGTGAATTATGATTATGTCCATCTGTTGCACCACATGTATATTAATGGCCAGAGAAAAGGCTCAACCTGTGCTTAATTTATTCAATATAATTAGTTTTATAACAGAGAAAGTGCCACAGTAGCCTGAGTGAATGATGATAGTGCGTTTAAGAACAGATAAGTGTTTTGGACGAGACGTTTAAGGTCCCAGAGTGTGTGGTCGTCTCATTGATGGACTTTTTGTGGGTGATGACCAACAGAACTGAACACAGTCGGGGGGCGGTTCTGCTAGTAAATGAGGGTTTTGCTTGTTTTACAGTGTTTGGACGGGTTTGAAGGAAACGGATCGTGTTTTTGTAATCCAAACTTCAGTGGCTCCCGCTGTCAGTACTGTGCCTCTCCCAACAAATATGGACCAAACTGTGACAGAAGTGAGTCTGAGTCATTTTGCCATATGACATCACAAAGGTAGGTGTGTCAGAGTGATCTAACCTCACCTGTGTGCCTGCAGCCTGTCCCTGTGTCCACGGACAGTGTGACAACCGTCCGGACTCAGACGGTCGGTGTAAGCTGGACTCGTGTCAGAAGGGTTTCACAGGTCGGTTCTGTGATCGACAGACAGCTGCGTGCGGTGTTCAGGTTCAGTTCTGTCACGCACATGCAGACTGTGACTTCAGCCAGAGAACCCCCAGGTGAGTTACCTGCCTCGATCATACTCACTGTAGCTCACATATCAAACCTCTGAGGGAAACTTGATCTGATTTCTCAGATTTCTCTGATTTTCTTGTGTTTCAAATACATGGGCCAGACGTCAGCAAACAGGCCTGGGGGATCTGGTACCGTGTACTTCCTAGAGCACCTCTTTTTTCATTCTTCATATGGAATGGAAATAAACTAACACTGGTTTCTACCAAACTTAACTGAATTTTGAATCTTTGTTTCTGTTTCCATGAAGTTTGGGGCTCTAAAACATTTGAAGTGTAAATTTAGATTCACCACATTTGAGGTTTATTAATGAATTGAATGAAATAAAGTTGATTTGGGTGGAAAACAAATCACAATCTCATTAGAGCTTCATTCTTGGTTTGAAATTTTCACAGAAACATTTGAATTTTACTCATATTTATACATAAGTGAATTATATGAATTAACTGTCTGCGTGATTTTACATCTAAAGGAATGGATGATACATTTTATTTGGGATGACCCCTTAAAACGTTTTTAAACCATGCAGATAGTCTCTTAATGATTCCTTATTTATTCAAATCTGTTCGTATCAATAATCTCAATAAAAACACATTAATGTCTAGTATGGAAAATATAAACAGAAACTGTCTGTGGTGAGAGATGAAATAAAAGTTTATTTACCTGTAAGTCCCACAGTCCTCCACACAGGTGGGGGGCCGTGACCCTGAAACAGAGTAGGAACTGTCTGGACTCCACTGAGACACTGTGACTGTGAGCAGCCTGCTTCTTAATAGGATCACATGAAATTACATGGGGGGATTGATTATGTGTTTTGTAAATCAACAAGAGATTGAATGTGTACTTTAGTTAAGACGGTTTAATAACCTCATCCAGGATCATCTTCAGTGTTTGTGTTTTCACAGGTGTGTCTGTAAACATGGTTACCAAGGTGACGGTATCACCTGTGTGGAGTCTGACCCGTGTGCTCCACCTCTCAGAGGTGGCTGCAGCGTGAACGTAAGTCTCCTCTCAGCTCCTGTGTGCTCACAGGTTACTGCAGGTCGGCGCTGACAGAGACTTTGTGCCCCCTGCAGGCTAAATGTATAAAGACAGGACCAGGAACTCACATCTGTCAGTGTTTCAGCGGGTGGAAAGAGGACGGAGACGAGTGTCGGCCAATTAACAACTGTGACGGTCCTGACAGGGGAGGCTGCCACCCCAACGCCACCTGCATCTATGTCGGACCTGGACAGGTAACAAGAACTGTTTTCATAATCACAGTTAGTGATGGCGAAACGAAGCCTTATGAAGCTTTGAACCATTTTGAACCATTGTATAGAACATTGGTTCACTACTCGAAGCTTCATTCATTGAGCACTTGGGCGACACCTGCTGGCTCAGTGGTTATGGTGCAGTGTTGCGAAGGTGACGCTGACGCACATTACGTGTGCACTTTGTTTTGTTTTATTGTGATAATTGATAATAATGTAGTTGAAATCTAATCTATCTAATTTTTTTGCATTATAAAGTATATCTAATGAAATGTTGACTCCCTGAGTAATAATCAGATTAATTTAATTCATAAATATTGATCCCACAGTACACACTGCACAGAGCAAATACTTAGTGTTCAGTGAGGTATGGAATTAATGTTATCATGATATAATATATATTACTTGGTGCTGCTTGGTCTGTACTGGGTGATATGACAGGAGGTTAAAGCGCAGAGCTGTTTCATTCATCTTAAATACGTTTGTATCGTGTCCGAGTTTCAAAGCTCCACCTGTCGAACCGAACCTGATTCAGCTGAGTGAAGCAGGCTCCGGCACAGTGCTTCAGAAACAGAACCCTGTGGAGTTTGGAGCACGCTTCGGAGCCTCGGTGTCAGAGGGAACATCACTAATCACAGTGTTACCTGTAAATCGGGTTTCAGTCTTTGTTTGGTTCCTCTGAACCACATCAGGGAGGAGACAGATGTGTCACTGCTTCACTGTGGAAGGTTTGAGTTTCACTTTGGACGTGTAACCCGGTTCCTGCGTTTAGTGGATGGACACTGGGATTTCTTTGGAGATTATCTTCGTTTATTCTCCCCCACAGGGGAATTGTAGAAAAGGCGCGCGCATTTATATTTACATGTTTAAAAGAAAATACAGAATTAAACACATTTGGACATAACTGACATGAAAGATGGACAAAAAAATAAAACCTCCAAGTAAATTAATCACCTGCTCCAGCTCCTATAAACAAATGAAAACAGGTGGGACGGAAGTTAGCTTGACCCACCGAAGCTAAGCTAGCAACACTGGTCTGCTAATGCTAGCAACACCAGTACATGGACAAAAAAATACTCATGTAATACTGTAGTGACAATAAATAACTAAAATACACACAACACTATGAGGAGTAGCAAGATAGAATAGGATGACACTAACCTCTCCCACTGGGAACTTGTAGAAAAGGGGAGAGGCTAAGGGGGCACCCCAAATTTATAAGGGGTCCACCACAGAAGAAGAAGAGACAAAAAGACATCAGGAGGGGCTCTAACAGACAACAAGGACAACTACAGGCCTGGGGGTATGACAGAAACAGTTAGGGGCTCAGAACAGATTTTGGGTAATTATAATTTCTACCTGATAAGCGTCTCACACACTGAGGAGCAGGTCCTGGTCTGACCGACTGGAAGCAGCGTGTTATCACCCACACAGGAGAACAAACCTCCACAGTCAATGGTCACGTTTTCTACCAACAGAGCGACTGTAGCTGTAAAGCTGGATACAAAGGAGACGGACAGGAGTGTGAGGCTGTTAACCAGTGTGTCACTGTGACCGGAGGCTGTCATTACTGGGTGAGTGTTTCTGTTGATGTACCTTTGTTTGAATGAACGGTGTGCGGATCAGTCAGAATCACAGCATCAGTGATGTGTCCTCAGGCCAGCTGTCTGCTGCGCTCCTCTCAGTGGACGTGTGTCTGTGATGACGGATTTGTTGGAAATGGACACGTGTGTTACGGCACAGTTGAACAGGTGAGACACGCACACGTTAATGTGAAAAATGTTGAGTGTTCTCATCATTATAAACTATCTCTGCTGATGACGACAGGTGCTGACGGTTCTGCCAGAGGCTGCAGACTTCTCCAACTGGATGACTGTGAGTATCACGGTGTTTATCAGACAGACACGGGATTATTGATTAGAGACAGATGTGAACAATCCATTTTATTTATTAAAACCCAATAAAATCTGACAACACTTGTTACTAAATAACTCAAAGAAAAGAAAGAGACACATAATAGGAAATATTCTTCTCCTGTTTGATTGGTTTTAGTTGTTTAACATTCTGGTTCCTCTATGTCAGGAGTCCGGTCTGGCTCAGTCTCTGCTGGATAAGAACATCACACTCATGGTTCCATCTTCGGCTGCTGTGGCTAAAATGTCTTCAGAGGACAAAAACTTCTGGACCAGAAAGGGAAACCTGCCGAGTCTCATCAGGTCAGAGCCCAGAACGATCTGATGTTTTAATGTGCCTCAGATGCTGGTTGTTAGTTTTTGTTTGAATGTGAATCTGAGGCTTTAAAGACTGAAATGTTGACTAGTCTCCATTTAATCCAGCACTTTCTTAACATGTGTAATGTGTGTGGTGTATCTGACAGAAACCACATGATCCTGGGGAACCACCCGTTATCCAGCCTCAGCGGCGTTTCCTCTGTGACGTCACTGCTCAACACAACATTTCCACTTTCTTCTGACAATGAGGTGAAGTTTCAGTCTCATTTCTGCACAGCACACAGAGCGAAGGCTCGTTGTAGACTCATTATCTTGTTTTTCCACCAGGTCACAGCTGTTGGTGCAGCCAAAGTCACCGCGTCAGATATAGCTGCAACCAACGGACTGATCCACGTCGTCGATAAGGTACAAAGTTGTTAACAGCGTTCATGATGCTGATGATGCTTTGACACCACACTGAGATGTTTGTGTGTCTGCAGGTTTTGGTTCCTGACAGGAAGCTGAGTGAAGGTCTGCTGGAGACTCTGGCTCTGAGACCTGAGTTCTCGCTCTTCAGATCGTATCTCATCGTACGAACACACACACACACACACACACTCACACACTTGGACAGTGTTTGTGAATAGTTGTAAGTTTCTGTGTTTTTTGTTCAGGACTACAACCTGACAGACGAGATCCAACAGGACAAGTTCACCATCTTTGCTCCAACAGATGTGGCCATCAAAGATCACCTCAGAAACATGGCAGCGACTGCCCTGGTACAGACACACACATCTATGTAGGAAATCACATGTGAAGTTTAAAAGACTGGACTGAAAAGTAAAAGTAGTTCTGGTTATGGTTCACAGGATGTTAATACGACCCGGTACCATGTGTTGCTGGATCAGCGTCTGTTAAAAACGGACCTGCAGCTCGGTGGATATAAACACACGATGCTCGGCATCTCCTTCCAGCTCAGCATCTTCCCCCGAGACGGAAAGGTGTGAATGTGAAATCCTGATACTTTACTGTGGCCCGGAGACCAGATCTACCTGAACAACATGATCCAAACTGTGCTCGTGTCTCCTCCAGGTGTTTGTGAATGACGCTCAGTTGAACTCCACAAACATCCTGAGTGGTAAAGGAGTGATCCACGGTCTTTCAGCGGTTCTGAACATCAACAGGAACCGCTGTGATGAAGCAGTGTACCAGAAAGTCCTGGTAGGTTCTGCTCGGACTCACTGACACAAACTCTTCTGCTCATGAATATTAATTATTAACATGAATGTTTCTCCACAGGGAGCATGTGTCGACTGTTTGCTCCCAGACAGCAGAGCCTGTCCCAAAGGCTTCATCCGAGAGGTAAGATTTCTGACAGTCACTGAGTTTACAGCAATGAACATATTTTACTTCTAAGTGCAGTGAGTAGATTTAGATTAGATGGACTCATAACTCGCTGCTGTCTGCAGAAATCAGCGAGGAGGAAGAAATGTATGTTTGTTCGGGTAATTGAAGAAGAGCGTCTGTTGACCATCGGCTGCAGATTCACCTGCCTCCACACAGACATCGTAAGTCAGCAGGACGCAGACAGGAGTTTCTTTAACGAGCTCAATAACTAATCTCCGTTTCTGTTTCCAGCTGCCAAAGTGCTGTCGAGGCTTCTTTGGAGCACACTGTGAGCCGTGTCCCGGACTAAAGGGTCAGCCCTGCTTCGGGAACGGAGCGTGTTTGGACGGGACGGACGGTACCGGAGTCTGTCAGTGCAACAGAGGTTTCAATGGGACGGCCTGTGAAACCTGCCAGAGCGGGAAGTACGGAATCCACTGTGACCAAGGTGACGTACAGGATCCCAGTGTAAAGGATGAACAGAATCTGAATCTGCCACTTCCTACCTCACTGTCGGCGTTTTCTCTGCAGACTGCGGCTGTAAAAACGGACGCTGCAGCGACGGGATGATGGGAGACGGGACGTGTGAATGTGACGTTGGGTGGAGAGGAGTCCTCTGTGATGAAAGTATGAAAATCACAGGGTAGTGAACACACCGCCGTGAGAATAAAGTCACACCTGAGCTCAGACCACTTCTCTCCTCCTCACCTGAAAAACCAAAACCATCAAAGCTCAAATTTTATCAGTGACCTTTGTGTTTAGATTTTTGTAAAATCTTCTTTTGATGATGTTTTGTGTTTTTATGTTTTCTTGTTAAATTTCACTTTAAAGTTGTTCGTAAAACATCCTATCCTCTTTACAGGTCGATAAAAAACAGTCAGTGTTTCTTATCAAATCTTTTTGTTGTCTGAACCATTTCAGCTCCATCATGTGTTTGCATCTGTTGTTTTTTTAGAGATTGAATCTAAAGCTGATGAACTGTGCGGCTCAGTCAAATGTCACAGCAGCGCAAAGTAAGTTACGTTTATCCTCACGCCTTCTAAATCAGATCAGCTCCACCTGAGGGAATTTAAATAAGATACAGAAACTGATTTACAGTTTGTATTAAGCTAAACAAATAGTATAATAATATACTATCATCCTGAAGCTTCACATTCTTCTCTTTTTACTCTTTCCTACAAATGAAACAGGACAGTTGTACATTTAGTGGGAAAATAAGTAACGTTGACATTTTGATATAAAGTCAGAACATTTTAAATTAAACTTGACCTTAACCTTGATGACAGTTTCACATATTTCCCACCACACTCACACTGACAGACTCTACGTCTCTGTCTCATCAGCTGTGTGATCCGATCGTCCGGGCCTCAGTGTCTCTGTGCTGCTGGATTTGAAGGAAACGGAACCTTGTGTCAAGGTAAAACAACCGGATCACATCCTCAGGTGAATCATTCACACCTGAGCTCAGACTGCTTCCTGACTTCCTGTGTTTTGTGTTCAGCTAAAGACCCGTGTCTCGTGGATAACGGCGGCTGCAGTCTGTACGCGGTCTGTAAGAGGAGTCGACCCGGCCAGAGAGAGTGTGTCTGTAACAGGGGATACTCTGGTGATGGACTCGTGTGTGTTGGTAGGTTCAAACTTTTAGTTTATATATTAAAGATCGACTGAACCGTGGTGTGAGATGCCCTGTTACACTTAGTGCTCAGGTGTTTCTTCTAATTATCAGCTCAACTATGTGAAATCAAAATTAATTTGAAATAAATAATCAGTTAAAAAACACTTTGTGTGATGTGTTTAAGTGCTGCAGGATTTATGTGTTTGTTACACAGAAATAAATCCATGTCTGGAAGGAAATGGAGACTGCCACGTCAACGCAGACTGTGTTCATGTGGGACCAAATAAAGTAAGCGTTTTTCCTGTAGATAAAAACAACTTTCTGCAGGTGACGAGCTGTTTGTTGGATGTTATAACTTTCTTGGTGTCTGCAGACGTCCTGTGTCTGCACTGAAGGTTTCTCAGGAGATGGACACAACTGTGAGATGAACAACTTGTGTCGAAAGGTGAGTTTGTGTCATGTGTTAAAGGATTCACAGCCTTTAACTCTGGGAACTGCTGAGCTGATTACTGGGATTTAGTTTTATCAGAGAATCCGATTTTTGTTTACAAGTCACCACATCATCCAAAATAATCCAATGTATGTAACGTGCATATTGAAACAGAACTTCAACATAAAATTAATTTACTTTATTACTAATTACTAAAACACGAGTTCTATGAGATACTGAAGTATCACAGATATTGTACGACATAACGGAGTTAGAGAGACAGAACCAGGCTCACTGGGCGGCTATCTGCCTCGACCGGTTGAGGTATAATAATCCAAATTATTGGATTATTATTATAAATTTGGTTCTAACAGTGAAGCATTTTCCCATTTCCTTGTCTTTGACCTTCATGCTGGTGTGTCCAGAATAATGGTGGCTGTCACCTGTTTGCTAAGTGCAACATGACGGGTCCAGGTGCCGTTAACTGCACATGTATCAGTAACTACGTTGGAGACGGACTCACCTGCAGAGGCACCGTAGGAAAGGTGAGGCTCACCCACCTTGCTTATTATTCTGATTATTGTTGTTGCTAAAAATCATATTGACATATTTTGTGTTTGCAGGAAATCTTGACCAGGAAGCTGAGAGATTTCTACCTCAGCCTGATGGTGAGTGATTAAAATGTCGTTTCAATGTCACCTCCTGAAGATAAAATCAGATCCACTGAAGTAAAAACTGTGTTTTCAGGTAGGGGAGATTTCCCTGAAAGGTCGTGGTCCCTTTACTGTCTTTGCTCCGAACGCTGATGCCTATACACTCGACAGAATTGGCGAAGGCAAGGTGATTCATTTAGTTTAGATGGTTTCTAAAAAAGATTTTAGAAATTTTAGAGATTTTTCTGAACAAACTGACTTTCATGTTCCTCCTTCAGCCTGAGCTTTTAGTTCAATGTTTAATGTGCCCAGTATTTTTATTTCTAACATGAGGGTGTTGTAATGAGTCTGTTTGCATATTTTCATTTTTAAAAGCAAATTATTAAGTTACTAAAATCAGAAACATTTATATCACATCTGATCAAAAAGAACAAACCTGATCATAAAAAACAAAACCACAGACAATCGTACACTGTTGGCTGATGATGTATTGATATGTTTGTGAATCCATTTAAATAGATACAGCATGTGTTCATCTACTGTCATAAACCATAATGTAATTAAAAACATGATGCATTCATCCTGATGTCACCAGTTAACAATAAATTCTCTGATATCTGATTAATTCACTCTTTTTAGATGAAGTTGTTGCTGGCGATAAATAAAGAAAAATTTGCTTCAGTCCTGCGTAGCCACATCGTCATGTGTCACACTCTGCTGCCTGCTGACCTGGAACGACCCCAAAACCTGACGACTTTGTCCGGTCTCGTCCTGACCACCAGGTCCAACCAGGTGACCAGTTTTAGCAGAGTTTAACCCAGTCTTCTGCACCGCCGTGCTGACCGTGAGCTGTCACAGAATAAGTACAGCTCTACTTATGTTTGTGAGAATTAGCTTTAGATGTAGGCCCATATCTGTGATTAATGTAATTTAGATTTTCGGTGCAGCTCTTTGCATCTTTATGTAGTGGGAAGGTCTGAAAACAAATGGCAATCATACGTTGTCAGAGTTGATTATTAGCTGGTCTTCAGTTTATTCTAACAAGGACAATTTAGGTGTTATCCTGAGCACAGGTAACGAAACAGAGAAAGATCTAGTACAGGTCCACAGCACACGTTGTTACCAGAAGCAGGGGCCCAACAGGCCGAGTCCAAAGCGTAGATAAAAGGTGAGGTCCAGAGGTCAAACAGGTAACAGGAAAAGTGTAAAGCTACAGTTCACCGAGTGACTGGATTTCCACTGGTGTAGTAGTGATGGGAATACTGCTGTTGTTGCTACTGTGGTGTCTGATAATAAAGTAATAAACTGTCAATAAATGATAATAATAATAAATGATGAATCAATTCCTTAACCGTACAACAGAAAACACCTGATATACTCTTTAATACAATATATCAGATATTTAATCTAATAATAAACAAAACGTTTCTGGCTACTTTGGATCATTTCAGGGCTTCATCTCCATTAACGAGGCCAACGTGACGTACAGCGACGGCGTCAGCGTTAACGGGATCTTTTATGAGATCAACAAGTTCCTGTTTCCTCCTGACGTGGACAAACACAAAAGTCCAAGCGTCGCTGTGAGTACGAGTTATTACAGTTATTAATGTATAGTAAAATAAATAAATAGAAAGAAGAGTTTGTGTGTAGAGCTCAGAGAGAGTGAGGATGATTTCACCAGCATCCAAAAACGTAGATGTGATTTCAGATTACAGCTAAATCAGTTTCAGTAAACTCAGACTGTGTCTGCTGGATGTTACAGCTGAACCTGACCGACGTGGCTGAACGTCATGGTTATAAAACCTTCTACAAACTGCTGGAGGTGAGACATTAAAAATTCCTTCAGTAAATAGACGGCATGTTCTCGACGCGGTCTGACTCGGTCCTGTGCGGATGCCGGTTTGGTTTCAGGACACAGATGTGATGAACCAGGTAAACGATGACACGTTCCGACCGGTGACGGTGTTCCTGCCTTCAGATGGTGTTATGGCGTCTCTGCCTCAGGAGCAGAAGGATTTTCTGTTTCACCAACACAACCGACGTCAGCTGGTGGAGTACCTGAAGTACCACATTCTGCCGAACCAGAAGGTGAAGGCAGCTGTAAACGTCTTTCATTAAAGTCTTGTTCCTAGATGGAACAAAAACCTCTAATTCACAGTTGACTTCTGTTAAACATCATTAAAATTCTGAACTATTTGTCTTTCTCCAAATTCAGCTTTACGCTGAAGGTCTGATCCACCTGGACTCAGCTCGGACTCTGCAGGGCTCCCCGCTCTCCTTCACCTGTGGAGGGATGGACAGCATCGTGAGTATGATAAACACGGAGAACAAACGGAGAGGTGACTGAATCTTCTCTGACAACTGTTTCTTGGTTAAACAGGGAGAAATCGTTGTTAACGATGGAAAATGTCGGATCGTTCAGAGACACCTCATCTTTAACGGTGGAATCGCTTACGGGATTGACTGCCTGCTGACTCCGCCCAGCCTTGGAGGACGCTGCGATGAACAGACGTCCTTTGACCTGAAGGTAACCCTTGGTTTCCTGAGTCCCTCCTTGGGTTAGTGTTATGTCTGTTTCTCTGGTTTATGACGTTTATAGCAACAGTGACTCACTGTGACTTAATGCTTCTTACTGTACGAAGTGTGAACAGCAGCAAACTATTAAAGAGTGAGTTTAATAAACTATCAGTAGAAACATTAGTTGACTATTTCTTAGCTGTTAATGTCCTGGTAGCTCAATGGGTTAAGCGTCAGACTGGGATGCAGAAGGTCACAGGTTCAAATCCCAGCCTGACTCCTAGCCCATCCCCTACCAGGTGTGTCTCTGAGCCAGACACTCATCACTAGCTCCATGTAAGTCGCTTTGGATAAAAGCGTCTGCCAAGCAAAGTAAAGTAAAGTAATGTTTATTACTGTACTGTTCTGCATTACGTCACCTTATATTTTTACATTCACACTGTACGAGTTTGCAAAACAAAGTACAAATTGAATTATTATGTGGTCTTCTTCCTCTTTTCCCTCTTCTTCTTCTTCTTCTTCTTTAGATGAGCTGTGAGCTGTGCCGTAACTCTGCTAATCACTGTCCCAGACGGACCAAAGTCAAGGTCTGCCTCCTCATCATACACACAGAAATATGAACTTTGTGTTTGTGTGTCTGATTCCTCTGTGTGTCGTTTTGTGTTCAGGAGATTCAGAAGTGCGATCTTCCCACCATGTTCGTCAATAAAAACTCCGGCTGCCGCAGCATCTGTACTGTCAACTTCTGGCAACCAAAGTGTTGTCGTGGTTACTATGGGCGAGACTGTCTGGGTGAGACGACGCCGTCAGCTGGATATAAAAGCACATACGCAAACTTTTCAGATCAGTTTGATTGATAACAAGAGTAAATGTTACATAGATACCCATCTGACTGAAAGTCAAAATATATTATATATGTACTGTATATATTATAGTGTGTCATAATTTCATCTGCAGTAAAATAGTAAAATAGTGAATTCAGGTTTAAAAACAAAATAAATTAATGATTTGTGAACTTAAAATAAGTATCTGTGAAAATGTTTCATCATCGTGTTACTGAGAACATTCATTAACTGGATCATGTCTCATTTTCTCTACCAGTGTGTCCGGGAGGCGTTGGCTCTCCCTGCAGTAACCGCGGTAAATGCGACGATGGTCACCTTGGTAACGGCACCTGCACCTGTGATGCAGGTTTCAGGGGCATGGCTTGTGTGCTGTGCAGTGATGGCTTCTACGGACCCACCTGTAAAGGTGAGCAGCCTCATTTAGTCTGGTTGAACTAAGCTCTGGTTTTAGTTTTACTACATGAAAAATGTTTGTTTCTGTCCTTTGTTTGTTTCATGTCCACTGATGTAGCTACAAGGTGGATGTTATGACTGATCTAACAAAAGTCTTAAATCGCAGGAGAGACTCCTGTGCTGTACACGCGACATCACTTCAATCCAGCATTAGCAGGTTTTATCTGAAAGTCAGAGCAGGTGCTGTGATCCTAATTATGTGTTTTTCAGCCTGTAACTGTTCCAAACACGGAACCTGTGACGACGGACACAGAGGAACAGGTTTATGTTTCTGTGAACCCGGGTGGACCGGGGAACGATGTGACACACAGCAGGGTGAGTGCAAAGCAGTGTTTTCCTGTGAGAATGTCAGGAAAAAATTCACAGTGATGCTCTAAGCTCCACTTCAGTGCATCTATAATTAGATGCACAATTATCTGAAACCTGTAGTTTTGTATATTTGTGCACATTTTTGACAAATGTTTTGACGTATTTCCTACTAATAGCTTTTAATCTGATGTCGTATTCTGAACTAATCAGTAACTAAAAGAAGAGAAATCAACTGTTTTGTGCAGATTTGTGTGTCTGTGAATTTCATGTATAAAAGATGCTGCAAAGAATAAATGTAATTGTTTGATGTGATTCGTTAGAACTTTTTTTTTTCTTTTCCACTATGGCATAACTCCAAATTATTTACATCTGTTTGGTTTCACCAGATCTTCAAATTCTCTTTAAGGCTTTTTAAGGTTTTATCTTGTTGCATTAAACAGTTGCAGTGATTTCAGTGAGGAACATCAGCAGACTAACAGTGTGTGTCTGTTTCCTGCAGCGGAAGTCTTTCACTGTTCTCCATCCTGTTCTCCAAAAGCCGTCTGTAAGGAAAACAACACCTGTGTGTGTCGGCCATTTTATGAAGGAGATGGATTCACCTGTACAGGTTACACGCTATGAAAACTTTCAAACATTTATCTTCAGCAATAGTTTTCTGCACATCTGTAGCTGATCAAAGACATTGGCTTCATGTTGTAGCTCTGCTCCAAAATTTCCCTAACAAAATGAAGATAAAGAATAATAAAAGTCTCAATAAGTAATATTTACATTTTTCACGACGCACTGTGAATATTTTGGACTGAGCCTCAGACTCAGGATGTCACTGTCTTTGCAGTGGTGGACATGTGTCAGGTCTGGAATGGCGGTTGTGCTGAAGGAGCCAAATGCTCTCAGACAGGAGAAAAAGTGAGCTGCACCTGTCCTAAAGGTCACACTGGAGACGGGTTCACCTGTCAGCCTATCGACCCCTGTGCCTCTGGAGACAACGGAGGCTGCCACGAACACGCCACCTGCACCATGACGGCTCCGGTGAGGACAACACAAGAACTGTCTGACTGGTTTCAGACACATTTCTCAGCTGTGATAACGTGTAAACTGTGGTTACAAACAGGGGAAGAAGAGGTGCATGTGTAAAGACAACTACATTGGAGACGGAGTCACCTGTGAGGTCAAACAGCTGCCAATCAGCCGCTGTCTCCAGGACAATGGACAATGTCACGAAGACGCCAAATGTACCGACCTGCACTTTGAAGGTATGAAACTTTCGTCCCGCACTCACGACGATCAAGAGGGACTCAAGTCATTTCAGGGTTAGATTATCAACTCAACTCTGCTTCATTATTATCATATACAAATACGAAGATCAGAAAATGTTATTACGTGGATGATCAGGACAGTTACAGATCTTCTGAGAATTAAAATAAAAACACATTTGTCTACACCAGTCACAGTCTTCTGCAAATATCTATGTAACATGTAAACACAGAACATTAGTATAAAATATCTGTGCTTTTGTGCAGACGCGACACTCGGTGTGTTTCATTACCGCTCAGATAAAGGTCAGTACAAACTGAACTACACTGCAGCTCAGCAGGCCTGTACTGCAGAGGGGAGCAGCCTGGCTACATATACTCAGCTGTCCTACGCTCAACAGGTCAGTGAACACCCATCCATTTGTGACCGCCCATCCATTTGTGATCTGCTGACATCTGATTAAACCTGCTGTCTCTGCAGGGTGGGTTAAACATGTGCTCTGCTGGTTGGTTGGACGGGGCTCAGGTGGCGTACCCCACCACCTACTCAAATCCTAAATGTGGCTTTGGCCATGTGGGCATCGTGGACTACGGCATCCGCAAAAACCTGAGCGAGACCTGGGACACCTTCTGCTACCGGATGAAGGGTAAGAGGAGGGTTGTATATTTCTGTATTGTTTTTGGCAAACATTATTTTTAGCACCTGACATCACACTGTTCGCACCTTTGAAAAGAGACACAGGTGACTTAAATTATTGTATAATAATGTAATATAACAGGTGTGTCATCATAACCCAAACGTGCGTTGTGTGATTCTGATGATTTGATTGTGTATCAGCAGCATGTTAATGCGCATGTGCTGTTTCAGAGGTGAAGTGTGAGTGTAAGCTCGGTTATGTTGGAGACGGCTTCACGTGTACAGGAAACCTGCTGCAGGTTCTCAGAGCCACACCGACCTTCTCCAACTTCCTCACAGTGAGTCTGGGACATCTTCCGGGTTTCTAAAGAATAAATAACCTCAGAGTTTGTTTACTGCTGAGTTCCACATGTGAAAACAATAAAATGGGGTTCATCCTGACATCATTAAGGTTTTTACTTATTTCATTTCCACATGCAGCAAATCCTGAACTACTCTCAGGTGTCTGAGTCTGGAAAACAGTTTCTGAAGCGTCTCAGCAACCTGACAGTCCAGTCCACGTTGTTTGTACCTGACAACAGTGGCCTGCCCGACAATCAGGTGAGTCCCAGAGAAAGATCTGCCGACATGTTCCTTAACTCTGCTTCACCTGTCTCCACCTGTCCATGTGTCCCTGTAGACCCTGTCTCAGCGGGACATCGAGTTCCATCTGTCGGAAGGTCAGGCTCTGCCTCTGGACCAGCTGAAGAACGGCAGTCAGATCAGAACTCGAGTCGGCAGTCTGATGGTCCTAGGAGTCACAGACCTGCTCAACCCCTCAGCTCTGGTGAGGTCCGCGGTTCTGCTGCCTCATGGCTTCAGTTAGAACACAGATCTTCTCTTGCTTTAAGTGGTCAGTCTTTGACTTTGGTTGTTTATGGTAAAACCTCTATCTGCTCGTGTTCAGACTTGAGTCTGTGAGCTGCTGATCACAGAAATACTGAGAATCAGACATTTGAAGTAATGAATTTATTGATGGTTGAAGGTTCTTTCTCAGCTATAGGTGACAGATCAAATCAATAAAAATATTATACACATACGCTACGAGTCAAAAGTTTAATTGAATTTAATTATATTTAATTATATTAGAATATAGTATAGTACTGTATAGTATGATGCAGTATAGTGTAGTACTGTATGGTACATTATAGTATAGTACAGTATAATATAGTCCAGTATAGTGTAGTATTAGAGCAAATAGTTTGTGATGTGATTATTGGCCTGAGCAGACGATTCATCTCAGACTGACTGAGGAAGTTCAGGAAAACAGCCGAGAGCATCAGATGGACATCACAGCTCAGTGGTTCTTTGTACAGAAATCTAATTTAGAAGAACGTTCTTATATAGAAACTGAATTTTTGAATCACGTTCTGTGGTTTAAAGGGTTTTTAACCTTCTTCATCTCCTCAGTCGTCCCGTTACATCAACGGCCACTTCATCACCAACTCGGACGTCCCGGCATCAAACGGGATCATTCATGTTCTCCAGGCACCTCTGAAAGCCCCCCCCACGCCCCAGCAGGTCAGTTTTTATTTATTCTGATTAAAACCAGTTGGAAAGTACTTTTGTGTACTTTAAGTTCCTGTGTACTTCATGAACCTGTGTCATCGTCTGATTGGCTCTGCAGATGCACGTGGCTCACAAAGCGGGAATGGGGGTCGGGGTGGTGCTGCTGGTTGTGTTGGTGGTTGGAATCGTCTTCGTCGGATACCACTTCTACACCCACAACACCAAACCTTTCCAGTTCCACTACTTCAAGGTTAGTGGTACAATGTGTATTAGTTTAAAACAGCAGCGCTTTTAGTGTTTTATACAGTACATATTAAAAGTGGGGTAGCTATTGGTTATTTGTGTACTACTTAATTTTTTTTTGTATTAATACACATAACATATTTGTCTCTGTCAGTAACATCATAAAAGTATCAATATTACTACAACACCTTACCAGTTCTTTTTGTAGTATTAGTACTATGTTATTTTTTCATATAAATTGTTCCTGTGATACTTTTAGTAGTAAAACCCATTTGTTAGTGTTAGTATGATGTAGTTTTCTGAGGGCTGGGAATGTTAACGCGTTATCGAGTTAATGCATCAATTTATTAATGCTGTTAATTATTTTAATGAATTGATGCATTAACTCGATAACGCGTTAACATTCCCAGCCCTAATTTTTCTGTGTTAGTACTCTGTGCTGATTTATTCTCTGTACTCACTCTGACAGGAGGATGAAGCAGAGGAAGAAGCTCCAGCTGCAGGAGGCAGTCGCAGCATCTGTAACCCGGTTTATGAAGCAGTTCCAGAACCAGCTGAGTCCAACACGTGTGATGTATCAGTGAGTCAGAGCTTCATTCTAACTTTTGTAACTATAAGTTACAGATTAGTTTGAATCTTCACACTGGTAAAAATGTGGATGCAGGATTTTAGCTGACAGAGAAGAAACAGATATTCACTTCTTTTTGTGCAGGGGGAAGACAAACACGAGGTGGTGAACGGAGGATCGTACGACCTGCTGCAGGACAGCTGAGAGGGAAACTGCTGCTGCTCACTGCTGGACTGGAACCTTCAGAACCAATTCAGTAACTCTGTGGACTGAAAGTTTTCTGGCCAGGTCCAACAAAGCTCATTCACCAGGTTCTGTTCAGCTGTGTCCCAGCTCAGACGACACAGGTTTTTCTTTGGAAGGACTGAAGAGTCATCATCATCATCATCACCACCTGCATTCACATGAAAAGTGCTCTGAGTCAACGTCAGGACTCGGAGATCTCCACAAATTTGTACTCAGGCTTGTTGCCAAGAAAGTCATGATGTTTTGTTTATTATGACAAATAAAGAATTTTGTGTAACTGTGAAAAGTTAAATGTTCATTTAAAAACAAAGATTTGTGCTTCACTTGTATCCACAGTTTTTTTTGACAATGCAGTCCCTCCCTCCCAGTGTCCCATCGACCCAGCATCTTAATAAAAGAACAAATTCCACTATATCAAATACACGGTTTTATTTATCCTACAACAAAGAAAAACACTGTAGTGGTCATTGTCTCTTCACAATACTCATGTTGTGTTAAATAATTTCAACTCAGTGAAAAAATAATTTTGAAAAAAGGAAAAGCACATGTGGCCCACACTTAAATCGTCAGGTACTCGTCTTAAGCAAAGAGTTGGAAAACTACAGTAGCTAATGAAAGATTGAAATAAATGTTGTAAATGTAAATTAAGTTATTACCTGATGATCCGGAGGGTTGACTTGCACCTGCAGTTCGTCTATAACCTGCACTCAGATTCCCTCCGCTAGACATTAATGGAACCCGTACTTGAAGCTCCAACAACTGGCTGAGAAATTCTATTTTCTGATTGGCCGATAGGTTTGTAATTCAAGACTTGAGCTGTATGGGGGCATGGTGACGTAGTTTACCTTTGATTCGTGTGTCCTGTGGGATCATCCATCCATCCATTATCTACTGCTTATCCGAGATCGGGTCGCAGGGGGTGCTGGAGCCTATCCCAGCTGTCTTTGGGCGAGAGGCAGGGTAAAACTCGCCAGTCCATCGCAGGGCCGACAAACAGACAGAACAACCATGCACACTCACGACCGATCAATTAACCTAACATGCATGTCTTTGGACGGTGGGAGGAAACCCACGCAGACACGGGGAGAACATGCAAACTCCACACAGAAAGGCACCCGGGAATCGAACCCAGGTCCTTCTAGTTGTGAGGCGACCATGCCGCCCCTGTGGGATCAATATTTATAAATTAACTTCAAATCCTTATGAATCTAATTATTACTCAGGGAGTCAACATTTCATTAGATATACTTTATAATGCAAAAAAGGAAAGCAACAACAGACACATAAAATTCAGTTATATTTCAGCTACATTATTATCAATTATCACAATAAAACTAAACAAAGTGCACACGTAATGTGCGTCAGCGTCACCTTCGCAACACTGCACCATTACCACTGAGCCAGCAGGTGTCGCCCAAGTGCTCAATGAATGAAGCTTCGAGTAGTGAACCAATGCTCTATACAATGGTTCAAAGCTTCATAAGGCTTCGTTTAGCCATCACTATGTACATGTAAAATAACCACACAACACCCGTTTTTCGAGCCGCACCGTTTTTTATTGCGGAACTATTCTTCTGCTAGGGTTTCCGAGGGGACGTCTTTAAGCAGCGCACCCGTCCCCTTTTACTCTGCATTCTGTTTAGTCTCTGCCTGCTGTCTGAAGTTAAAAAGAAAACTGTTTCTGAATTGTTCAGATGTGAAATAAAAGTCTTCCGTGGCAGTATAAACAGGTAAGCTTTAAATATTTAACACGTTTATTTAGTTTAGTGTAATATGATCTTATCACTCGTGTTTTAACAGTTCTGTTAGGTAAAAACAAATCTCATTCCCTAGTTAGTGGCGATGTTTAAATGTTTTGTTTGTTGTGAAGTACGTATTGTTGTTCAGGTGATATTGTGAGAAGTTAGAAAAACTCTTCTAACCGTCCGGAGGTAAAATGTATTTTTTGTAGCACAACAAAAAGGTTCTGAGTCGTTTTTCTGGCGGTTCGGCTCCTTTGTTTTGATTCGGACACGAACTAACTACATGGAAAATGCGTGAATATAATTTTAAGACTCCGCGGATAAAGACTTCAAATATGCCATATCATTAGAATGGAGAATGATGTTAAATTAGGTAAGATTATTAAAGACAAACATCTCAAATTCATAACTAATAACATTATTATCATTGCAAAATTCTTTATACATAAATGTCGCTTTACCAAAACTCCCCCTACATGGAACGCTCTAAAATATGAAATAAACTCACTCTGCATATCTCTAAAAGATATGTCTACTGCCCAAGCTGTCAAACTTTATAGTTTTTTTTTTCTAGAATGTGATCTCTCGTAGTCCCTTTGAGTTATCTGATTTAAACTTTCTACTTCTGATTTTATTTTTATTATTATTATTTCTTTTTTTGTTTTATATATGTCATATATATATTTTCCGCTTTGTTCTAATTTTTCTTATTGTTGTGGAGTTCTATATTCACGAATTGTACTCTCCTTTGTGACATGAGTATAGTCTTTGTTCCTATTTACCAATAAAGAATAAAAAAAATAAAAAATGCTAACACTACCTGTGGCTGCTTCACAATAAAAGCCTTCCACTGTTTTGTAATTGAACACTTTTAATGTGAAAGAATAGTAACTTCACATGCTTGATTTCAGTAAGCCAAAAACAATTTATATTTTTATAACCATGAAAAACTCAAATGCTCAACTCAAAAAGTGGATTAGTTTATAACAATGAAATGTGTCACTGGGATTATTTGAAATCCTGTGTCTTTATTGACAGGTGAAAGAGCTGCAGATTCAGAGTGACAGTGATGATGGTGGAGAAGAACCTAACAGTGTGGACCACCAGCTTTATGACTCACATTCATGCCCTTACAAACATATTATTTAGATATATTGAGTAAAATACTTTTAAATGACTTGTATTTTAGAAATAATATTTATTGTACCAATAAGTAATTAGTGTAATAATTTTATAAAATAAAATTATAACTAATAAAATACAATAACTCTAAAAAGTGTTTGAGGTTTTATTGTAGGTTTTGTTTAAAAGGAAATTATGATTATAAAAGCAGTTTAGAATGTCACAAAAAATGTGTTTTGTAATTGTGTTGTATAATTGATACTGTTGTATGCATCTTTGTTTTTGTTAAACAAGTACAGTACTGTGGAAAAGAATCATACACACGCTATCATTTACCAAAATATTGACTATTTGTCCTACAATATGACCCAAAACGAAAAAAAACTGACACCCGTTTCCGTGCCACCTCAAAGATAGCAATCGTCTCTGCCTGGCCACCCCCACAGATAAAGTCTGGCTCCACCACTGGCTGTGGGCTTCGTCACTCCTCTTGCCTCATTCTGAAACCTGAAAGAAAATGATGATGTTCTCTGAAATAATCATTAGACAGTTGTTTCTATTTGTAGACAGGGAACCACCCCAGGGGCCCGTTTCAGAAAGCAGGTTTAACAAACTCTAAATCAAAACCTGAACTCAAGGTTGGCCAACTCTCAGTT
>JAUYWH010000015.1:15942970-15959812 GCA_034779795.1 Ctenopoma multispine
GGGGAGAAAAATAATGAGCTGCAGCAGCTGTATTGTAAAGTATATTTCATTTGGAAAGTTAAAAGCTATTATTTACGCTACCTGTACATTAATGCTGTGGACAGATCTCCTATTCACATCATCACATTTCTTCAGCCCGACAGACGGTTTCCTTGGACACATGCTCCGCATCACCGATACTGTACAAAAAAGTGCCATTCACAAAAAAAAAAAGTGTAATACACAGAATTTGCTCGGTGTGGAGAACATTTCCACGATGGGTCATATGAGACGTGTGGACTGAGAAAGTTGCTTAAATAAATTATTGACGGTCGCAAAAAACGGAAACGCTCGTACAGATACTCATTAGGGATAAAACATCCACTCGGGGTCTAATCATCTTCTCCCGATGGAGATTTCTGTGTAATATCTGCGCTTCCAAGTCAACAGGCTCGACAAGAAACGGACACGCCGTGTCTGCTACTGATTTCAGACTGCAGGCTTCAACTTAAGAGCAGGAGAGACTCAGAGTTGTCTTAATCAACCGTCTTAAGTTGCCCGGGTAACCGACTCAGAGTTACGCTGAACTGTCTTTGTGAAACCGAAAACCCAGAGTTTCCCTCATCTCAGGCTTAACTAACTCAGGGTTTTCACTAAACCTGCTTTCTGAAAAGGGCCCCAGGGAACGGTGTGTGGATAGGCAGGTGCAGCTGTCAGTAATTGGGTGAACAGGTGCAGCTGTAGGCAATTTGAGCTTGGATGATCTGATGCTTATCAATGTGATAAGCATGAGACTGGGATGCAGAAGGTGGTAGGAATGAATCTCTTGCTTTGGGTAAAAGTGTCTGCCAAGTAAAGTAAAAGTAGGCATATCCATGAACAGCAAAAACACTTCAGGGGTCCTTGCAGTTGCAACAACAGTGAATGGTGACGTAGAATCAAAATACAATAAAACAATAAATCAACATTCACAGATTATAATACAACAGCAACAGTACGAAGGGGAGCTAAAAAGATACACGGTATTAAAAAAAGTGAAAATAGAGAGCACAGAACTGGAGACATGAATCAAAATAGTAACAAATGAGAAATGACATCATTAGGGATGGGCATCGAAAACCGGTTCTTGTTGAGAACCGGTTCCCACTGTTTCAATTCCTCGGAATTGTTTGTCATTGTTGCAAACGATTCCCCTATCGATTTCAGTCGCCTCGAATGACGTCATCACGCGCGTTGCGTAGTGTCATTTACCCAGCAGGAAACGAGCGCTCAGAAGTTTGGTTATACTTTAGGAGAAAGAATGACAACAGGGCAGCTTGCAATACTTGCAAAGTGGATATTTCATCAAAGGGAGGAAACACTACGAATATGCAAAAGCATTTTCTCACAAAACACGCGATAACCCTAAATGAATGTCGTGTTTTTGATCCGCTCCGGACTAGTGAATCTCAACCCAGCAGCCGCAGTAACGTTTGCACGTCCTCTCCCGTTAATACGGCAGGTAACTAATCAACTAACGTTTCATATTATGTTAGCGCGATTTGCCTTATTGTATATATGTATATAGTTATCACTCTATTGTTCCATAGTGTTGACATGTGGGGAGAGAAGTTGTGTGTAAACATCATTTTCCAGAAAGAAAGGATCTGTTTATGAAAACTAGATGGTTTAACAGGAACTTTACTGATCTCAAAGTCACATTTTAATAAAAATTAAATTACTCCTAATTCCTTAAATATAGATCTGGGTATGTGAAACCACAAGGAGTCAGATTGAGATAAACAAGCTCTGAGCCAGTTAATCTTAAAAGTTCCTACCATCAGAGGTTGGTAGTAACGAGTTACATTTACTCTGTTACACTTTAACTTTTTGAAGAAATTGTACTTCTGAGAGTAGTTTTACTGCACCGTACTCTTTACTTTTACTTGAGTAGATTTGTGAAGAATTAACGCGACTCTTACTCCGCTACATTTGACAACACTAGACTCGTTACTTTATCATCATTTATCATTTATTCTATCTGAGAGATGCCGTCTAGAGGACAAGAGAACAAGTTACAACCATGTAGGACCGTATTTAAATCATAACGAGCTAAATATAAGCAGATTTCTTTCTAATTTAACACCTGGATTTTAACGTTTCTCCCGTGATTACATTTAAGCATTAAGCGGATGTACTGCAATTTCAAAATAAAAGTTCCGTTTTAATAGAAAATTGCAAAATAAAAGCGATCACCTAAATTGCCGTTGCCATGTCATTCAGTGAATTGATGTCATTTATACCACTTGCAAGATTTTTCACATACTATTGACTTTTTCTTCTACAAATGTTATTTTAAACAAAGGGTAAATCCAAAATAGTGATCTCACTTTCAAAGCAGACCTGGTGACGTGTTTGGATGAATTCAGATCAGACATTAAAATCAAGTCCCCACGCCAAATGAAATTATAATAAATATTTCACAAGAAAAAAGTCTAGACTTGATTGAATCTACTAGGATGAGTACTGAAGTGTTTCAACCTAACGAAAGAAAATCCAGTTGCCAGGACTCAAACTCCGCCTCACATGTAGTCTACGTGCTACGTGACGTAGTCAATGAAAAAACATATGAGAAATGTCACAGTTCAAACATTTAAGAATTTGTACATTTATTTCTAAAAAAAATAAATCAGACATTACGATCACTACTTCAGTAGTCTTTTCAAGTACTTTTTTACTCTTGAGTAATTTTTTGAATGACTACTTTTTAATCTACTTGAGTAATATTATTGTGAAGTAACGCTACTCTTACTTGAGTACAATATTTGTACAACACCACGCTTATCATAATCTCTCACCAACTGTGATCTTTTAATCGAGTGGCAGAGCGACGTGCTACACGCCGTCTGCAGACCTTTGGGGATATTGGTGTAAAGCTTTATTATTTACGGTTATTTTACAACCGTTGTTTAGATTATGTTTACAGTTTTATTCTAATATTGGGTATGGTTTTTATGAAACCAAAGCACCAGTAGTTTTCACAGAGTATTGTGTGAGAAGGATGAGGCTGCTTTTGTAATGACTTGCTTACCTGTATGTGTTTGCATTTGTGTGAAAATAACTGAAAGGTTTCAGGAGTGATCTTTTACTTTTTAGATGTGTAAAGTCGGCCTTCGCTAACTAATACTCAATTATATTATACTAATATTGTATCGAGCTATTTATCGAACATCAGTTTTTAAATTAAAAGATATCGTTTGTTCCCTGAACTAAGTGTGATCTTGGGATAAATGGGAATTGGTAGTCAACCGCACTAACAGGAACTAAGAGACCTAAGGCACAGTTTTATATCATCTATATTTTACCTTCATGTCATGACAATTTATGTTCTATGACTGTAGACAGCGAAGCTAAATAAAATTATGTGAAACAAAAGACTCAGTGATGAAGAGAAAACGAGACAGAGATAAAATAAAATAAAACATTACCGGATTACCAGACACCCGGACTCTGGACCAGCCACAGTCCACCCCCACCTGGCTGACACTGGGCTTTTATTGTGACAATCTCGCAGCGGATGTGTGTTAGTCTCTGAGGTCCCGGTTCTCCGGAGGACCGGGGTGGAGTGCAGTGAGCATCTGGCCGTTGATCAGTCACCATGTTCAGCAGAGAGGTGCTGATCGCCACCAGCGTCCTGTGCAGCAACGGGGGGGCCATGCAACTGCCGCAGCTGCACCAAGAGCTGCTGCAGCGCTGCAGCATCACCGAAGAAGAGTTTCTTTACGTCGTGGAGCAGTGCCCCCGTTTCCTGT
The DNA here is from genome assembly GCA_034779795.1 of Ctenopoma multispine. Taxonomy (NCBI): domain Eukaryota; kingdom Metazoa; phylum Chordata; class Actinopteri; order Anabantiformes; family Anabantidae; genus Ctenopoma; species Ctenopoma multispine. Next base: position 15,946,741 of record JAUYWH010000015.1, read on the forward strand.
TGGTCCAGCACGGTCCGGGATTGGACCCCACCGTGGTGGCCAGGACGTTTCTGCGGCTGTGCAGGAGCTACGGGCGGGGGGAGCACTGCGGGGGGTGTCAGCAGCTTCACCTCTGCAAGTTCTTCATCTATGGAAACTGCAGGTTCGGCAAGGGCAGGTGAGCCGCACGCAGGCGCACAGGTATCCTCCAGGTGTGTCGCAGAAAAATAAAGAGAGAAGTTGGTGAAAACAGTTTCATGATTTAATAAACGTCACGTTTGCTGACGAGTGGGACTATTTTTCCGTCCCTCTGCTGCGGACGGATACAGATTCCTGCTGCGGCCAAGAGACTGAAAATCAGTTTCTTTTTATGTATAATTAGATTTTTGTAATTGTTTTTAATTAACGTTAAACGGAGGTTATCAGACGTCAGAGTGACGTCATCAGACAACTGGTGAGGAAGTTTCATTTTCGGAGAAACGAAACAAAAAAAACGCGAAGTGAAACGAAACTGATCAGAGGTGACGGCAACTCACCTGATTTCTGACGTCACAGTTTGATGTATGAAACAAGTGATCGGTGTGAAACTGTAACACCTGTGAAACGTCACGTCTTTCTCTGTAAACTCACCTGAGGTGTTTTCTGGTGAACTTGTGATTGAACAGATGAAACCAGCTCCAGCAGGAAACTGCTGTTTACTTATTGAAGGCTCAGAGCCGATGTACTGTACTGCTTCATATTTTTACTCTTTACTTTGGATACCTGTATACTTTTACTATAAGTGAGTGATCGGACGTCTCACGTCGACACCTGAATGTTTGGACATGGATTCACCTGTGTAAAATACTGTCATCAGTATCTGATGACAGTATTTTACACCACTGGTTCTTACTAAACGGGTGATCACTAATAAACAGTCTCAGTCTCCAGCTGTAAACAAATTATGTCAGCTTGTTGGAGACTATTTTCAGCTACAGATTAATCCCCATTTGAGTATTTGTGAGTCAGAGCTAAACCACAGTAAATCCACAGAACAGAGAAATCAGAGAAATGTAGACTCCTGGTCTCAGGTCACTAACGCTGTTGTTGCTGTTGTTGTTTATTTCAGGAAACCGTGTAAATTCTCCCACGATATCCAGTCAGATCATAACTACCCGTTACTGAGAGAGTGCACACTGCACGAGCTCAACAACGATGACCTGTTCCTGCTGCTTCTGCAGAACGACCCCACACTGCTGCCAGAGGTAATGTACATCACACTCTAAACACCTGACGCACACCTGTGGCACACCTGACAATCTTCTATAGTCTGGCCCAGCTTCAACAAACACCTTCCCCCCGTCAGCTTTGACTGATCTTTCTCATAGTGATACATAAAGACACATTATAATAATGATTCGTTTATATTAATTGAGGATGACACCTGCTCAGGTAGCTTCTTAGGTTCTCAATTTTATTGTGATAAATACATTGAAGCAGTTTTCTATTTATTAATTAGGAGAGAACTGTATGATTTGATTTTATTCTAACAACTGTTCTCAGGTGTGTTTGCACTATAACAAAGGTTCGGCTCCTCACGGCTCCTGCACCTTCCAGAACACCTGCACCAAAGTTCACCTGTGCCAGCACTTTGTTCAGGACGACTGTCTGTTTAAATCCAAGTGTAAAAGACAACACGTCATCGATGAGCATGGACGGCACCTGCTGGAGGAGAGAGGACTGAGCGGAGACATCATCCAGGACCTGCCCTTCATCTACAGGAACATCCACCACCTCACTGCTGCTGCCGCTGCCGGCTCCACCCCCACAGGTGAGAGCAACACACCGGTTCACACTTAAATAATCAGCTTAAAGCCCAAAGTCCAGACTTGACATTTTCTGAAAACTGATCCTGGACTGCAGGATCCACCTGCAGGTAAATTCAGTGTTAAAGTTCCACAGGTGCAGCTTTGACTTTACAACATTTCTGTTAAAGTCAGGGACACGGATAATGACTGTTGAGCTGTTTGTGAACATGATTCGGTTGTAAAAGTGTCTACGCTGACTTACACCAACATGTCTCTGTGTCAGACCTGGATCCGTTCTATAAACCTGCTGCAGATGAAACAGAAAACATCTGTCTGCACTTCCTCAGAAACAGCTGCAGGTTCCACAGTGAGTTTTATTGATTTCTTCATACTTTATTCTGAAAACACTGAGGAGCCAACACACACCTGAAGCGTTCTGTTGCAGTTTGCTGTAAAATCCACCAGGTGGCGTCAGAGTATCACAGAAATCTGCAGTGAACTCATGAACAAACACATTTGTTCTTCTTCTGAAGTTCCTGAACTTATAAATCATTAACAGTTTACATCATGAAGTGTAGGTTTTTATTTTTAAATCCACTGTTTTCTAGATAAAGTTTTCATACTTACACTGTATTGTGTGTTTATTCACATTCAGTAGATTTCTATTTATTAAATGAATGATTCAGAACTTTGTTAAATTACTTCATTGAAGTTCAGATGTTTGCTTTATGTATGTTGCAGCAGAAAACATCAGATGTACATGGGGAAAATAAATGTCTGTGTGTTAAAATAGGTATTTTTTCAATAGAAGTCTGGTGTGGTCCAGTCGACTGTGGTTGACTTTCTCCTCTCTTTGTGTAGACGAGTGCCGCCAGGTTCACTTTCACCTGCCCTACAAATGGCAGGTGTTGGATGGCAGCATCTGGACCGACCTGTGCAACATGGAGGACATCGAGCGAGACTTCTGTGAGCCATCTAAGACTCAGAGGTCAGAGGTCACGTCTTACCTGAGTTCAGGTTCAGGTTGAGGTTGATCTGTTTTTGAAGAGGTGACAGCTGAAACTTTTCTTTGTTTTTTAGTGCTGGATATCGAACCATTAACTTTTTGACCATGACTCTGGAGTCGCAGCAGGTTCGTCGTCTGTCCACAGTTTCCTCAGTAACAAAGCCGCGCCACTACCGGCTGACGACTGAGTGGAGGTGGTATTACAAGGGGAACCACGGGAACTGGGTGGAATATGGAGAGATGGTGAGTCAACCTGGAGGATAAATTTGTGGTCACTAGCCAACTTCCCTCAGATTGGAAAAGTTCTGTGGCTGCAGAATGAAACGTCTCTACCTTAAAGAAAGAAGATCTTCAGACAACGTCACCTGGATGACTGAGAATCTTCAGACATATCAGAAATAAGGTTGTGAGGATCAGGGATACGGACACCAGTTCTGGGAACCTGGTTCAGTTTGAACCTAAAAGATGTGAACGTGCTGGCATTATCATATCAACCTGTTAGCATGCTAACCTGTCTGTGTTTCCCCCAGGATGAGAAGCAGCGAACCACATCGGTGACATCCAGGACTCTGGAGAAGGTGTTTCTGTCTGACAGCACAGCCGAAGTCCAAGTGGTGAAAGAACAAAGGGAGTACATAATCAGCTTCAAAGGTACTACTTCCTGTCCTTCTGTCACACCTAGAACCAAGACCGTGTTTAACAACTCCAGAGTCAAGTCTCAGTGTAAGTCCTAAGTCAAAGAGATCCTTCTAGAACAAGTCGCAAACTGGGTCCAAAGTCAGGACTAAAACAGTCAGTGAGAAAGGTTCTAACTCTTGAGTCCTACAGTAGTCATTCTAACCCCCCCCAGTCCTAACCATTCAGTGAACTTTCTTATGAAATTTTTATCTAGTTGAATGTTTCATTGACCAGAAGCTAAAAACACATTGATGCTTCTTGTCTCTGCAGACATGTACCAGAGGAACCACAAACACAACACCAAGAGAAAGGTCCGCCGCCGTCCTCGCTTTGTCTCTGTGGCCAAGGTGAAACTGGTTTCAGTAGAGAAACCAGAAACTGATCTGATCCTGTTGGATGTGGATGAGTGATGATCTCAGATGAGCACATCTGATATTTTTTACTCCTTTGTTACTGTAAAATAGTTTCTGACAAGTCTGTCAGTCTGATGGAGGTTTAGCCATTAGCTTTGCATCCATCAGTCAGATATATCAGCAACTTCCAGACGTTTTGCTCGTTCTCAAATAAATAAAAAACTATAAAAATATATAGTATATATAGTATAAAACAGACTTTAGTTATTTTTCCTGCACAAGAGTCTCCACCTGTGTTTTCTGATGTGAGATGATCTGTCGTCATGTTCGCAGGGGGATGTGGTGTCTGAAACCAGGAGGAGGATCCCTGGAGGTCAAACTGTAAAGTTGCTGATTTTATTCTCTGAAATACTGTAGATATTTTTCGTCATTCTTTTTTTTTTTTTTGCTCCAGTTTTTATATGAATTTTACTTGATGTTTTTAAAGCTGCAGGGCTGCAGGTTCTCTGTGGATTAATAAAGGATTTGTTGGTCTTGTTCAGACTTTCATTTTTTCATTGGTTTCAGTGTAAATGCAGGAAAGCAGATAATAATTAAACATTTATTTTGAAAGTTTCCAGCTGCTGCAGGTAAATTCATCACATGAAGATGACCTGTGGACCAGTTCAGTGAGAACAGAATCTGGTTTCTGTTCGTTACAGGAAGAAGAAACAGTATTTGTTTTAAATTTTATTCCTTCAGTTTCATTTTCTGACATTTAAAAGTCCTGAGCTGAGATCAATTCAATTCAACTTTATTTATATAGCGCCAATTCACAACAGTCATCTCAAGGCACATCAGGGTCCAGTTCTTAGATAAACCTTTCTGTATTAGACCAGGTTTTACCAAAGTCCGTCTCTGTGAGATACGAAACAAGACGTCGTTTGAATTGTAGATTTGGGTCAAATGGTTCTGGGCAGCACCAGGCGGAGCCGGGTCTAGCTGGCATCGGAACAGAGGCCGGCGAATCTAGGTCAGTGTGTAATCTCAGCAAAGACGTGTAGAGGTGAGGAAGACTACTGACAGGAGAGGAGGAAGATTGTGCGTGCGGGGACTCTCCTCCTCCCCGCGCAGAGAGCGCGCGGCTGCAGAGAGGCGTGACGCGCCCGAACCGCATCTCCAGGATGGCAGGTAGGTCTGGTCCGTGACTGGGGGGGAAACGCATCCCATGCTGTTACGCGGCTCGGATCGGCTTCCTATTAATGAGAAGCTTTTATTTTATGGGGAGGGGGGTGCATCAGCATCGCCGCGGTCGGTGTCGGTTTGGGAGGCTGCAGCGGTCAGCGTGGCCACTGCCGCCTTCGCTTCTCAAAAAGAAGGGAGGAGGCTCCGGAAGCCTCCGTCCATCACACGGTTCTGTACAAGGATAAGTATCACGTTAAACCGGCACCGGACCGGATCGGGGCAAGTAATTAGGGCACGAATGCTCTGCAGCTCTACCCGTGGGACGGTGACTGTAGAGCGGGATTGAAGCAGTCGTGCTGCCCGGTGTATTCGAAGGCCGGCCATGTAGACGGGTTTTATGTCTGATAATGGGCCAGTGCGGGAGGAAGCCGGGCCGAGCTGAGCCGAGTCAGACTTGCAGAGGCGTGAGTGGCCTGGAAACAGTGCTGTATCCAGAGCAGGGCCGGACTGAGCCCGAGCAGGGCCGGACTGAGCCCGAACAGGGCCCGATGCTGGAAACGTCAGGCCTGCACGTTTGTGACTGACGCCTGTGGTTTTCAACCTGTGGGTGGGGACCCCCGAGGGGTCTCAAGAAAAATATGACAAGACAGAGTACTGCACGAGATTTCGCTGGGTTCCCACAGTTACCTGACCAGGTGCTTCTGATACTTTGGTGGATCTGGGTGACGATGGTGTTTCTGAAATCAGGTCTGGATCTGAGAGATTTTGGAAAAATATTTTTAGGGATGAAAAAAAACTGCAGTAACTACGTACATTTATTCTAGTAGAGTATACATTTGAGGTACTTGTACTTATGTTACTTTCTTCTTCTTCTGCAGCTGGCACATTTTCAATTACTCTACTTCTGTGGTGTTTAGGTCCTCCTGACGGGCCCTTGGATCTCTGTACTGGGATCAGACCGAAGGTCCTCTGAGAAAGATGATGGTGATCCCATGGGAACCCGGCTCCAGCAACAGGATGGACCCTAGAACCTCAGTGTTCCAACGAACACTCGGTCTTACCCTGCTGGTGGCCGGTACACTGGTTTCCACGGTAACCTCAAGCTCACCTGCTGCAGGTAAATTGATTCCATATATTTTCATTTATATTCTTTTATTAAAAGTGTTCCGTGTGTACTGTGTACTCTGTCCTGTGGCTTGGTTAATGAGACAGTGTTCACAGGTGGGAGGCTTCAGTTGGGTTTGCTTTGTTGTCCCACTGCACATGCTCAGTAGTGTTTCTGCAGCTTCCGCTCAGTCCATAGACTCTACATGATCATATCACAAAAAAAAGTTACGTTTCTAGTCTGTGGGCAAATACTATATATATTATATACAGATATAAAACCTTTATGCATTAAATTCTTGATAGAAACAATAAAAACTGACGTTGATTTATGCTCAAGGAGCCAGCCAGTGTTTTTATTTAAAAGACTTGTCTGTGGGAAATAGTTTTTTGGGTCACTGGGAGTCATGCGATGAATATGGACGTTGTAGTAACAGGTCATCGTCGTTCCAGGGGGACAGTTTGAACAGTAGCAGCTGTGTCCTTCAGGTCCTGTCCTGTCCCTGTCCCCCGCCTCTGAGTCGTGTTGAGCTGCTGCACTTTACTCACATGTAGTGGAGATACTTTATGTTGACTAAAAAGCTGATTTCAGCACATATTACAAGGTGTCCTGTGATTCTGCAGCTGTCCTGAGTCCTGATCTACCTATGAGAAACAGGAAGTGATGAATCTCAGCGATTGTCCAGCTTCATGTTCTCGTCCTCCCACTGAAACTGAGTCACAACACAACCTGATCATGTCTGTCTGTGGAGCTTTAAAATGACTGGTCGCCGTGGTAACGCACAGGTTATCTCTTCACCTAGCTTGTTCACACCAACAGATGCTCATGTGTTATTAGAGTTCAGTTATTTTATTTTCCAGCTGGAGCCAGTGACTCACTCACTGGAGACCTGTCCAGGTGAACCCCACCTCTCACCCAATGACAACTAGGATAGCTCCAGCTCCTCTTCCCTTTCAGAGGAAAAGCTGTGAAGATAATGGATGGATGTATTTTCACTGAATCTGACACTGCCAGTATCAGGATCTGGTCCCTGGTGAATCTGTATTTCTGTGTTCAGGTGTATTTTGCATCCTCTGCTCTGACTGGATATTGGGTTTCTCCACTGCCCCTTCTCTTCACCAGCACTATCAGTATCTGTGTGTGGTGGGGGTTGGAGGTTTCGGGGGTGTTGTCTCCTGAATAACAATAACTTGTCTCAATTCGGCACGTGATGCTGCCGCAAAGCTCAGCGTCACCACGGCGACGAGGCCGGCAGCAGATGAAAGAATCTCAGTGAAGGCTGGGACTGATGAGACAAACAGGTTACAAACACTGCAGAGGAAGAAGAAGGTGACGCAACAAATACTCAAGTAATCTAACTACTAATAATAAGTAGTAATGTAACTAATACTTGAGTCCTGATGATCTAATGGATCAGGTATTGACATAAGTATCATATAGTCAGTGTGGCTCCATGTGACAAGTCTAGACTGAACAGATCATCTGTTAGTGAAAATTCATTCACAGTTACTTCATTTATTTATTGTTTTTTAATGATGTCTGTTGATCAGCAGCTTTGTCTGTGTTAGTTTTGTTGAGTTTTTATCATCTATGTTCCTCCAACTTGTGTTGTGTGCTTTTCTGAGGTGATGGGCAGAAGTGAACTGGCCGGGTCTTTGTGATCTGCATTAGTGAGACGACTTTTAGTGACTTTGTCAGGAGGCTCACGTTACCATTGGGGTTTTTTTACATATGGAAACACCTGCTATTAGGTATTAGCTCTGTGACACACAGGGCTGATCCCAGTAGGGAGACCTGAAGGTCAGCAGGAGCTGAGGAGGTGGAGGTGTGGAGCAGGAGACCTTGGACTGATCTGTCTGATTTCTCAGTTTAAGGTTCCTGTCAATTCAGTGCTGTTCTTTTTATGAACTCACAAACTTTGTTCTACTGTATCTCACCTCCCTGATTTTATATAATTATTATTACTGTTACACGTCCTACATGGTCATATCATGCTTTTCTATGTGCTTTATGCTGCTTCTTGTTCACACCCTTGCTGCAGCAGCCACTGGTGTTTATGTCAACATGCTGGTGGATAAGTTTAGTTTGTTGTCAGTGATAAAGTGAGAATAGACAGAGAAGTCTGAAACAAAGCTGTCAAATCAAATAAACGTTTGAAGTTGTTTGTCATCAGTTTGTAAATTTTTTTCTCTTAATAAGTGATCATTTGAAAACTGCATTTTGTATTTACGTCACAGTGTAAAGCATTTTGAAAAATGGCCAGAATGAAACCTGGGAATTTCATTATCAGCTAAAAACACAAAAAACACATTTAGTTTAAACTTTGGGCCCCTTAGAGCATTGATCTTCACAATAGTATATATGTAACATCAAACCACAAAATGCATAAGGTTTAGTCAGAGTCCTGAGGTTTAGTCGAGGTCCTCGGGTTTACTCAGGAAGTAGAACTTGACACTGAATAAAATGTTGACTAAAATATTTTGTTTCTGTCTTACAGCAGTGCTGGACTCTAACAGGACAACAGAGCCCTTGTTGCATCCTTCATCACCCTCCTCCTCCCCACCTCACAGACCCCTGGCCTCCAGCCCGCCGTCAGACTCTGATTATCATGGTAACAGTGATGGCGCAGGCTCAGCAGAGGACTCAGACTCGGGTGCTCAGGGGATCCACCTCCTTCTAAAACCTCCGGACCTTCTGTCTCCCAGCCTCCCCCCACCCCTCCCTCCACACACTCAGCCCACCTTCACCCCTCCTCCCTCCTGGGAGCATGGCCCCTCCCTGGAGGAAGCCTGGGGCTCCGGAGACTATCTGGAGACTCTTTCTTTTATAATGCCCGATGGCGAGGAGCTGGCTCTGGCTACACCACTGCCCAGCCACCCCTATGATGAGGATGCTGATGGAGACTGGGTCTCCTACAACACCGCCTTCCCTGCCCGCCCCACCCTCCCTCTATTCTCCCGCCTAGCCGTCTCACCATCTTCCCCTACCCCCAGCATTGCCCTGCACACTCACCCCATCCATCCTGATGTCTTCCCCACTTGGGACGAGGACTACGACCTGGAGGACATGATGCCTCTGGAGCCGACAGAGCTGCTGCTGCCAGACATGAACAGTCTGGAGTACTACACCAACCTGCTGGCCCGTGAAAGGGAGAGGGGGCGGGAGAGGGAAAGGGAGAGGGAAAGGGAGAGGGAAAGAGAGAGGGACAAGGAGCGACAGAGGGAGAAAGAGAGAGGCCAGGATCCAGTCACCCGGACCGACTCCAAACCCCCCATCATGCCAACAACAACTCAAAGCCACATTCCACCTCCTTCCCCATCCCCAAGTTCAGGTCCTTTTCCAGGACAGAAAACCAAGCAACCCCCTGTGGAACCCACCCCTCCTCTCACCTTCTCGACTACCTTCACAGGTGAGGAGAAACCACCTGCACCATCAGCCACCCTCAAAATACCATTCACTCCACTTCCACCTGCTCCAAAACCCAAAGATTACATTCCAACCCCAGGCAGACACCCTCCACGTCCTCCTTCTAACACCACCGGCCAGGTACCTCCTCCTCCTCCACTGGGCCCTCCCACCCGACCTGACAGACCAGAGAGGCCTTCGTTAATCACAGAAAAGCCAGTGAAGGCCACCACCAGAACCACCACCACTACCAAGGCAACCACAACAACAACCACTGCCATCACCACTACCACCCAGATCACAGCTATCAGCCTGACCAGGGCCCCCCCAGTTACCACACCTAGAGTGGCCCAGACACCACCCACCAGACAGTACCTGTGTAATGTCACCAAGCCAGAGATGTACCTGGTCAGAGTAGGTAAGACCTCAGAGAGACCGAAAGACTATTTAGACTTAAACTCAGCTGTACTTGGAGTGAATCGTAATGTACAAATGTCCATTAATGACAAATTTTCCTACTTGGGACAATAAAGTGTATCCTATCACATCATACTTAGACCGATGTAAGTAAATACTAACTACCTTTGGCTGTGCTGAGGCTAAAGAAAGCTTAGATTGAACTTACGTATCAGACGTGTGTCAGATGATGTTTTAATTTCTCCTGCAGTCAGCTCCAAAGGTTCATCAGCAGGTTTCAGTCAGGTCAGAGAGCTTCTGAAGAGAGAGTTCAACCACTCCGTGGAGCTCCAGGTAAAAAAATCACTGAGTGAATCATTATGAAAGACTGTATAGATTTAAGTGACAGAGTCCTTTCACACATTAGTTAGCTTTGTTTCTTTTTTTTTGCTTTAACAAAACAATAAAATCAACTTTACATTATGTTACGTTACTTATTACTGGTTATGGCAAATCAGCATTCACTTTACTACAGTTTTTTAAAGTTTTATTCGCCCTTTTACACTTTCACTTTTGACTTTACTTTCTGCCAATCTGGTTCGAGTTTGGTTATGGATTGATGATGAAACTTATAGCAATGATTCAGACTTTTTGAAGTTGGTGTTATTACAATATGGACTTCCACATGTGTATGTGACAGGATGTCTTTGTCACTACTACATTTTCTTTTCATTAAACATGGTGCATTAAATTTCCCCTGGACAGCAAACGTCACAGTCTGTGTTGGTATCCACAGAGCTGAGGCTTAGTTATGCTGATAGAGATGTAACTGACAAACAGCTCCACAAACATGTATCTGCCTCTTAGCAAAAGCTGCATTTATGCCCATTTTCATTGCTGTTAGCCACATTCTGGTCCTTCCAGTATCTCTTGTTTGAAATCTGTGGAGGTTTGCTTCTTTCAAAATAACATGTACATAGATACATGGATGTGTAAGTTTTATTTGCTGAGTAGACTCAGTGAAAAACTAAGTGACTGTGATAAGTGACACATGCATGATCCTTACTCAATTCATGTCAGAGGAAGTGTTGAAGTTTCATATGAGCCTCAGCTGAATATTGTGTGTTTTGGCTCAGATTACTAAGCTCAGAAGAAGACCTACTATCCCATACATACATGTACATTAGTAATGTAATGAGACCAACTTCAAACCTTGAGCTAATGTGTACGTCCTGTATGTCAGATACCGGACACTTATCTCTCTCCGTGTCCTCTTCAGTTCCTGAGAACACCATCCAGTTTTGCCTTCCGTGTTGTGTCAGGCCCGTTGATCTTCACCGCCATGTCTGTAATCAACGCCCTCCGTCAAGCTCCACGTTCCTTTGGCCCAGTTCCCACCGTGTCACCGCTCTACACCATACCTGACCTCAGGTATCAGATTCACTCTGTTCTGCAGTTTGTCCCTGCCCACGTCGATGTCCGTGTCTGTAACTTCAGTGAAAAGGTGGAGAAAGGGCTGATGAAAGCTTATGAGGAGACACAGAAACGATCACACGAGGCAGGAAATGTAACTGTGCAGGTGAGTCCACTGCCTGTTTATTACATAACGTCGCCTGTGATTTGTTAATTACATAACATCACATGTGATTTATTGCATAACATAATAATAATAATAATAATTGATACTTTATTGATCTTCTTGGGGAAAATGTAGTTTGATCAGCTGCTAGACCTATGTCAGCGCTACTACAGGGTTTCAGTGTCTTGTCAAACCACTCACCCTTGGGTTGGAAGATGACTCCTACATTACTTGTGATGTGTTTATTACATAACATTACATGTAATGTGTTTATTATAACGTCACCTGTGATGTGTTTATTAGATAGTGTAACATGTGATGCGTTTTTTATGTAGGATTCTTTCTTTTTTTCCAACACAGTTGTTGAACATCACTCTGGGTGTGGTCCAGCCTGCAGTGAACGAGAAGGTTCCTGTCGACATCACCTTTGCCGTGCGTGATGGCCGGGGCTACTTGTTTGGGACAGAGGTCAGCAAACACCTGAGGACGCTCAGCCTGGTTGAGTTCAGCTTCTACGTGGGATTTCCTGCCTTGCAGATTGCAGAGCGTATGAAATTAAACACACTTTTGGGGCATGTGTGTTAAGTCTGTGTTAAACCTATTTTATTAAAGATGTTTTAAACGTGCTAATGTATGGTAAATGTCTGGTAAATATACTGTGTACATGTCAGTTAAACATTAGCTAAAATGATGAACAAACGTATTAAATGTGTGGTAAACCCACAGTACACCTTTGTTAAATATCAATAAATATTAAATGTGTTAGTATGTGTCAAAATTGCGTGAAACCACTGATTATCAAGTTAAATATGTGTTGCTGTTTACAGCTTTCCACTACCCTGAACTGAACACTTCCTACCACCTTCGCTCCACTTGGGTCCGTACAGGTAAGAACAGTCTCTCACTTCAAACCATGTACATTATGTAGGCCCGGTTTGATTTAATGTGGATACTGTTGAATCCAGTTTGTGTAAGACTCACCTCCCTGTGTCTGTGTCTGTGTCTGTGTCTGTGTCTGTGTCTGTGTTGTGCCAGTGCTGTTGGGAGTTCAGGAGCAGCTGGTGGCTGAGAGAAGTTTTAAAGCTCGTCTGGAAAGACGTCTGGTACTGCTGCTGGAGGAGGGACTGCAGGAGTCCAGCAGGAGGCGCTGGAGGAGAGCCACGGCTGTGGGGAACAACAGTCTGCAGGTAGGTACACAGCACAGGTGTACGCATGTCATACAATAAAGAAAACTTTGTATACACATATTGGCCAGGTATTCAAATAAATGTTCAGTTCAGTTGATTTATATATACCCCAATTACAACAAAAATGATCTCAATTCAATTCAATTCAGCTTTATTTATATAGCGCCAATTCACAACATAAGTCATCTCAGGCACTTTACAGTGTAAGGTTAATACCCTACACATTATATAAATACATACAGAATAATGTACTTTAACGGAAGAAACACAACTAGTGGAGAGAGAAGAAACAAAGTTAAAGTTCAACAAAACGTATCATGCTATGTGTTGACAGCACAGTCTGGCTTTCAGAAGATTAGTTCAATTCAATTCAACTTTATTTATATAGCGCCAATTCACAACACAGGTCATCTCAGGGCACTTTACAGTGTAA
>JAUYWH010000015.1:15959912-15986593 GCA_034779795.1 Ctenopoma multispine
CACTGTAAAGTGCCCTGAGATGACCTGTGTTGTGAATTGGCGCTATATAAATAAAGTTGAATTGAATTGAATTGAACCACGATAAAGGTTGGTGTTGAATTTAGTTCTAATCCCAGATCTGAACACACAGTCTGTTAACAAGAAAAGACCGGTATTTATTATATATGATTGACTGAGAGATAACACAGCTTCTCCCATTTTCACTTGATTTATTGTGTCAAACATTAGTTATTGCAGCTTTACCTGAACTACTTTATTAACTATATATTAAACATATTGAATGAGCAGACGTAGATTTGTGAGTTAACTAAAAAGACAAAACACTTTAAAAGTTTAATCTAAATAATTTATAGTTGTGTTAAAATATCAAATTACATTTGTTGACTTGATGTCAAATTTTAAAGCTGGTGCTTATTAAAACCTTTTTTTCATGTGTCCATAAACTCTAAATAATTTCTGAGTATTACAAAGAATCATATAATTTTGTTCTAATTAAGTTATATAATGATAACCTCACACAACTTTGATAATTTAATTCAGAACATAGAAAGTATAACAGGGAATTGATCCTGCTGTTCAACAGTTTTTTAATATGTTTTCATATGTTATTATTTTTTTAATGTTCTGTATTTGTTCTAATTATTTTATTTCAGCTGTTTACTACGTCTGTCATCTGAGATTTTGTTGAAATGTAAAAAAGTCTGAAAGTTTTCATCAGTAGATGTAAATGTCCGCTGGTCTCTATATCTGTGTGGATGTGATTAAAACGAGTAGGTTAATTAAATTATTTTATTTAAATTAATTAAATAAGAAATGTGTAGAGTGTAGCAGCCTTGTGGTGGCGCTGTTGTTTCTTCCTCATGTGGCTCTTTGTGAACCTGATCTCTGCCTCTGATCTGCTCTCGTTAAGCTTGTTAACTCTCAGTGGATTAGTGTCAGGTGTATGTCCGACAGACGGACAGGGTGGGGGTGGGGGTGGGGATTAGGCCCACTCACCCTGACCCCTGATCTCTGACACTCTGTAAGATTGTGTTACTTGTTAATTTAATATTAGTTCAGTGTCTTGTCCACATCTTCATCTGTCTGTTTCAGACTGTTCAGACTAGAATCAGGTTTAGGTCCTGTAAGGTTTGTAATTAGATGTTTACTTGGGATAGTTAAAGTTAGGGAGGGCGGAGGGTGATGAGTCTATTATGATACTGAATGTCCTCACAGAGTCAGAACGACGTGTGTTTGTGTGTGTGTGTGTGTGTGTGATCAAAGTGGATTAGTGCAGCTGATTATGGAGCAGAGCAGCAGACAGTCGGACGATCTCTGAGACGTGAGTTCATTAACACAATTATTTACATCTGTGAATATTAGGATGTTAAACTGCAGCTTTTTAACATTTTTATAATCTTCAAGCTCTGTCTTTGTCTTTTGACTCAGTTAATGTTAAGAAATTCAAATCAGACACTTTCTTGTTCCTGTCTAAGCTGCTCTGATTGTAAAAGGTTCTGTTGTTTACTGTAGTACACAGAGGTTAGGAGCAGAATCTACTGAACTATATCAACCTGATAATTGAAAAAGTAAAAAGTTATAAAAATTGAAAAGTGAAATTAATCATTTGTTGATTAAATCATAATTATTTAATTTGTCATAATTATGTTTATTAAAACAATCACAAAATAACAATGTTGTTACTCTAAATATAAAATTAAATTTCTCCAGTACAATTAATCTCTGAAAACTGAAAATACAGCTTAATAATTATTATTATTATTAGTATTTATAATCAGACATTTTATGAACCATTTTAAATAGATTGTTAAAACATCAGGACACTGCTATACACAAAGTTCAGAACATTTATTCTAGGTGTCAACACTGCACCCTAAGGGCTTTGTATGGAAGCAGCATTTTTAAATATTTCAAACAATTTATTTAAATTATCCATTTCTGAGAAACACCAGAAAATAGATTTAAGATCTTTTTTTATTTAACAGTGTCCTGAAATAATGGCTCTCACATGGTTAGTGTATTCCAACAGTCCCCTGTTGGTTATTTAGGAGTGTGTGTTGGTGCTTGGTACAGATGGGTCTGTTCTGTTTGAGCCTCTTTGTTTATGTTCACACTGATTCACTGTGGCTCACAAACACTAATGTCAGTGAAATATAAAAGATCAGTCGTGTGGCAGCAACACAGAGGTGTTGTTAAGGTTACAGCTGATGGAAAAGGTCAGTAAGTATCTTTCAGCTGCTCTCCTTTGGGGTCTCCCTATTTATTTATCTGGGCTTAGGATCCAGCACTGGGGGGAAACGGTTACGAGAACAACCAGCCCTGGGGTTCTTAGACAGTTAGTGATTACCGAGTGCCCTACCCCCCACAGCACCGTTCCCTTTTTGACGGAAAAGGTCAGTAAAGCCTGAAAACCTTTGAACAACAGTTGGAAGTAAAGTTAAAAATAAAGACAGAGATTTGTTAAATGCTGGCAGTTTCAGTTTTAGACAGCACCAACTTTCGGACTTTCTAGGTTATGTAACTCATACCTTCTAATTACACTTTGACCAGCCATCTTTAGGCTTGTAACACAGGTATATATTTATTAATTTCCTCAGTAACTACAACAGCCAAATAGAGTTTGTTACTGATCTGAAGAATAACAGTTTCCAAACTTCTAAAAATTATTACAGATCATCTCTTTTTTGCTGATGAAGGTCATAGGATTTGACAGCTTCAAAAATACTGTTATGGTGGAGTGTGCAGGAAGATTAATGTCAAGGTTTCTCACTTTCCATGAAAATGTGAAACCCTTAATATTATCTAAACCAGAATAATTTTGTACTCATGTATCAAGTACAAAGCAAAAATAAATTCATTTGGTCTGATGAAATAAAAATGTATATGTCTCCCTCAATCTCCATACAAGGAATTTGCTGAAAATGTTGTTCACTCAGTATCCACTTACTAGTTGTTTCTGCAGCTTATGTCCATTTCACCTAACTTTGTCCACAGATGGGTTGTGCTCAGTGTGTGAAGTGGCTTTTTTGATTTATTTATTTTCATAACCACATAAATAACAGGAGCCCTGAGGAACAACACAGTATAGTGTCAGTGTTACAGAATAGAAACCATCACATTGAAATTGTTGAGATGATTAAATGTTCACATTTATGGTAGGTAATTCCGGTTCATGTCCTTACAGCACAAACACTAGAGTCGATCAGTGGCATCAGCAGGTGACGATATTCCCATGGGCCAACATGGGAGACGCATCTCCAGAATGCAGAGCTCAGGAGTTGTTTGATGAGTTTGTTTCAGCCTCAACCTGCAGGGCAGCACTGCGCTCCTTCAGCCAGCTGTGTGACCATCTGCAGCTGGATCGCAGTGCTCCCGAGAGACCGCTTTACCGACCAATCAAATGTTGCCTCAACTACTGGAAGGCCAATGCTCTGTGGGCCAAACTGGACCGAAGAGCTGCTCAGCAGGAGTACCTGAGGTCCCAGGCCTGCAACAACATCACGGTATATTATCTATCTGAAATGTATGTATGTTTAGCCATATTCTAAAACGAAGGCGGCGGTTTGCAGCTCTTAGCTTGACTTCAAAATCATGTTCAAGAGAAGTCACAGGTGACAAAGAATCTGCAGCTAATAAATTCCCTGAAGTCCCGGCTGATAACTCAGGTAGTTATGTTAATTCATTGGTCAGATCTGTCTTCTTTCTGATTATTCCTGTCACAGAGGGGACAGATATGACCAATCACAGAAAAGACAACAGAAAAGAGCGGCTATGTCAGTTTGTCTATCAGTTTTCTGACTGGCTAATCTTTGTCTTTCAGTGTGTAGTTATTGGGGCGGGTCCTTGTGGTCTGAGGACGGCAGTGGAGCTGAGCTTCATGGGAGCTCGGGTGGTCCTGCTGGAGAAGAGAGACTCATTCTCTAGGAACAACGTGCTCCACCTGTGGCCTTTCACCATCCACGACCTGCGAGGCCTTGGGGCCAAAATGTTCTACGGAAAGTTCTGTGCCGGCTCCATCGACCACATCAGTAAGTCTGGGATATATTATACCGGACTGGCAAAAATTTATCGCTCCACCTGTCAGCACCATCTGTTTCCTGTCTGCAGGTATCCGACAGCTGCAGCTGGTCCTGCTAAAGGTTGCCTTACTGCTGGGGGTTGAAGTCCATGTCAATGTGGAGTTTAAAAACCTAGTTGAGCCACTAGAAGACCAGCACAGACACAGTGAGAGCTAACATTAATAAACAGGCAGGTTTCTGTTGTTCATAAAATGTCTGTTTATATATCTACTTCTCTCACCCACCTGTACCCATTTATTTACCTGTGCAGAGGTGGGCTATAGGATGGAGGTGATTCCAAAGTTTCATCCTGTCAGTCAGCTCGAGTTTGATGTCATCATTGGAGCAGATGGACGCAGGAACACCCTTCCAGGTAAAGCAACAGATGCCATCATGTTGAAACATCACATGAAAAACACCTAAACTGCCTGAGCACGCCAACCCAAAGAGTCAGGAACTGAGTCCAACTCACATGTCACAGTTTGAAAGATAACATTAGTCTGTTAACACATGTCCAGCTGAGCACCACCTTATACATTCATTGACGTCTGACAGTGTCCACAGTCACAGTGTGACAGCTGACACATCTCCAAACTCCTCAGTACTGATGATAAAAGTTTGGCTTTTCTCTGACGCCATCATCAAACAAACTTCGTTTTTAAAGGGTTAACATTCACCTTTCAGTTTTTTTTTAATTTTATCTCAATATACAGCAAAACGTTTTGCCATTTCTTTAATATGATCCATAACTTATGGAGTATAAACTTTCTGATGATTTAACTGTTTGTGTGAGCAGGCTTCAGGCGTAAAGAGTTCAGGGGGAAGCTGGCCATCGCCATCACAGCCAACTTTAAAAACCGAAACACCACTGCTGAAGCCAAAGTGGAGGAGATCAGCGGAGTGGCTTTCATCTTCAACCAGAGGTTCTTCCAGGACCTACGGCAGGAAACTGGTACCAAATATGAATTGTTTTTATTGAAGGATTGATGGATAAAAGGAGAATATTTGTCCTCTTCATGTTCTGTGTGAATGTTTCAGGTATTGACCTGGAGAACATTGTGTACTATAAAGATGACACGCACTACTTTGTGATGACGGCAAAGAAACAGAGTCTGTTGGATAAAGGTGTCATTCTACAAGTAAATAACTTACTCTTGTTTAATGTATAACTTTCCTTCGGCATCTGCAGCAGCACAAAAAGTTTAAACATAAGAAGTTCCAATCTATGTTAAGTCTGAGTGAAAAATCTTCTTCTTCCATCAGGACTTTGCTGACACAGAGCAGCTTCTCTCTCGGGGGAACGTGGACAAAGATGCACTGCAGGCATACTCTCGCGAGGCCGCTGACTTCTCCACCAATCACCAGTTGCCGTCTCTGGACTTCGCCATGAACCACTACGGTCAGCCGGATGTAGCCATGTTTGACTTCACCTGCATGTATGCGTCTGAGAATGCGGCCATGGTCCGCCAACGCCACGGACACCAGCTGCTCGTCACCCTAGTGGGAGACAGCCTGCTGGAGGTGAGGCAGCCTGCTGGGGGAGGAGATACAGTCTGTTGGGTTTGAGACATGTAGCTCCTCTGGCTGAGACAGTCGGAAACAGAGACAGGACAGAATCAATCAGTTAATTAGGCAGTTAAAAAAACAGTCTGTCTGTCTGTTCTCAGCCCTTCTGGCCGATGGGAACTGGTGTAGCTCGGGGGTTTCTGGCTGCTCTGGACTCAGCCTGGATGATCAGGCGTTGGGCTCAGGGTGGAGCTACTCTGGAGATTCTGGCTGAGAGGTGAAGACACACCTAGACAGGACACAGCTGAAGTTATCATCTGGTCATATCTCTCTCTCTATCTGACAATTTCTATCTTTCAGAGAGAGTCTGTACCGTCTCCTCCCTCAGACGACTCCAGAGAACATGCAGCGGAACATCAGCCTGTTCTCTGTGGATCCAGCAACTAGATACCTGAACATCAGCCCTCTCACCATCACACCTGCTCAGGTCAGAGATTTTATTTTGAGAGCGAAGTCAGAACTGGGGAGACAGTGGGCTAGTAGGTTGGGGCAGTCAGCAATTTGTCAGTTGTCTATAAACCTCAATGCCGGTGGTTTGTTTCCCAGTCCCTCCCTGATTCCTTGACAAGACATTTAGCCCCAAACCCTTGCTACCTAAGGGGGCAGCCTGTCCACAAAGAATGTATTAACTAATGTATCAATTAAGTGTCAGTTGTTATTGTTATTATTATTATTATTATTATTAGAACTGAAAGTCTTTTGGATGCCATGTGAAATCCATCTTCAAGAACTTCAACAGCAAAAACAAGTCTAGTTGGAATATTAGAATATGGAATAATAGAATTGTCTTCAACAATGTCTTGAATATCAGGAATGAGGCTGCTGAACTGCAGTGTTACAGCCACAGTCCACTGTTACCGGAGTGAGCTGAAGTTCTTCTGTGTGGTGTAGGGACCAGACATTGTTCGTTGGCCGAGCATAGTGTGTGAGAGGGATTGTAGTCCTGAATTAGGATGTTCAGGTTCGTAGGTGCTGCTGAATTGGCCAATCTGAGTGTCAGAGCTCTGAACCTGATGCGTCAGCTGTTTTGTGGTTGCTGATTCTGTGCTGTGTGGAAGGTCTTCAACAAACACAGCATCCCTGTACATTTTAAGCTAAGTCACGGAGACAGAAACTGGACAACACCAAGGACAAATCACCCACACACAAACAGAGCAAAGTAGTCTATGGTCAGCTGCATAGCAGTTCTGCCATCAGCGTGTGAGTCTGTATGTGTGAGTGTGTAAATGGGTAAATGGGAAGCAGTGCAGAACATTTACCATATGCAGTGAAGAATGTACAGATTTTGTTGTTGATTATGAGCATCAAAAGCTGCAGAAAAAGAAAAACATACAGTTAGACCCAGAAGTATTTGGACAGTGACAGAGTTTTTATAATTTTATTTTCATATTCCATAAAATGGATGTAAGTAAAACTATAAAGAAAATGTGATTAAAATGTCGACTTTCAGCTTTATTTCAAAAGGTTTCACAAATATATGGAAAATTTCAGAATTACATACACACACATTTTAAGCAAAGAACCTCCATTTTAAAAGGTTCAAAAATATTTTGACATTTTCTTGACAAGAAGTTACTTGACCAGGTGTGGCCCATTCCCTTGTTACTTTAAAACAAATGATGCAGGTAAACGGTGTGGAGTTGATATCAGGTGAGTTGGCATTTGGCAGCTGTTTGACTGAAGCTACTAATATGAAGTCCAAGGAGATCTTAATACAAGTCAAGAAGACTGGAAAAACAACATAATCTATAAGAGAGACAGTAAAAACCCCAGGTGTGGCCAAAGCAACACTTGGATACATACTTAAAAAGAAATGAAGCAGTGGTGAGATCCACAACATCAAAAGGCCTGGAAGACCACAGAGGACAACTAAAGTGGATGATATCAGAAACCTTTCCTGAAGAAAAACTCTTTACAACATCAACAGAGGTCAGGAAGAATCATTGTCAAAATCTTAATTCAAGAGACACCTTGAATGTGGAAACAGAGGGTTTACAAGAAGGTGCAAACAGAACAGGGAAGTCAGATCTGACCAGAAAACACCTAAAACAAACCTAAAATGTTCTGGAATAAGATTCTTTGGACTGATGAAAACAAGGCGAACTTGTCTCAGAATGATGGGAGGAGAAAGGTCTGAAGAAGGAAACTGTTTGTAACACCCACTCTTGGTTTATGATGTCACCAGGTGACGCTTTATGTCTTCATTGCGTGCGCACCGATAAAGGTAGGAACGTTCTGGCAGGTGGCAGGTGTTGCTGCACGGACTAACCATGCAGTTTTCGACCGCTTACTCATTCACATGCTAACGCCCAACCTCGCTTCACCTGCCATGCTCGTCTGCCAGTACAACCAGCGCTTGGAAGTTTCTGCAAATATTGAAATAGATGGACTGTTATATGCTTCACCGCAAAGACTGGACACTTTGTGTACTGCAATAAATAATTCCCCCAAAACAGAAAAGCAAAGTCTGGACAGTATCATTCACACAAAGCGCGTCGATCACCTGACCGTGTAGCAGCCCCTCAGCGGCTTTAAGCGCACGCTTAGCCGCTATAACAGTTCATGATCCAAAGCTACTACATCATGCGTCAGACATGGTGGAGGCAGTGTTATAATGTGAACATGTATGGCTGCCAATGGAACAGGCTCGCTGGTGTTTACTGTTGATGGCAGAAGTAGAACAATGGGCTTTACTGACTGCTCACATCCAGCAAAATGTCTCGATGTATCCTCAATAATTCAGGTAAGGAGTCTGAGGAGGAGACTCGGATGAGTCTTGAAACCCATCTCCCACTGAAAAACTTGGTCCAGATGATCAGAATCAGCTTTTGAGGATTCTCCCAAATGCTACAAAACTGAAGCTGCTTCACAGTGCAGATTGATAAGGACCCTAATTTTATTACAACAGCAACACAAGACTCAACTCAAAAGCAAAGGTGAATTGTTCAACGCCAGAGAACAGGCCCGGATTGGCTAATCGGGAGGACCGGGAGAGTTCCCGGTGTCCCTAGCTGCCTGCACTCAGCAGTCGCACTTTATATTTATTTAATTTATTTATTATTTTACCACAGCCTCACTCCTTTTATTCATATTTTACCACAGCCTCTTTGTATTTATTTTCTCAAAGCCCCATGAGCAGAATGCAGGCTGCAGGTTAATGATGACGTAATTATCATTCGACACCTTGGTCAACAGCAAAATCAGTTAAGAGTCACGCGAGAGATGAAAAATGGATAATAAAAAGCGCAAAGGTGGCGCTGAAAAGGCCAGAATAATTAAAAAAGAAAGCTCTAGAAACAAGCTGCGGTACAACAACACATGAAGACGATGAAACGGCCGGTAAGTTAATGTTAAGCTAAGCAAAACAACGATGTCTGCAAACCACCGTTCGGTTCATTTTTATGTACCGAACCTTTTCTTGTACTGTAGCTCTTCAGCAGCCTCTAGTCCAGTTTGCTGCTAACAGTGAACAGCCAGGTTTGGATATTCACGAGCACTAATTCTTAGAGAAAATAGATTCTGATACTGTTAAACATTACATTGTGTTAACTGTTCAAATAAATCTTCCCTGTGAAGCAACACTTAGGCCACTGTATTTGCACTGAGTTGGAAATGACGTTATTTTAATATAGTCAGTCGTGAACTAAAGTGGGCCGGTCTAAGGCTTGAAGGTCCAGGGCTGAAAAGAGTCCCACTCCGGCCCTGCCAGAGAAGTAACTTGTCAACACAGTCAATGCCAAATGGATTTAATCTGAACAGCATTTATTGCACATACAGAGAAAAACCCTGTTATACCCGCAGTTAGTGGCCACTGACAGCAATATGATGTTTATTTGATAAAAGCAATTATTAAAAACCCACAGCATGTAATTTCCTCTCACGTTGTTCTGACCAGACGGACGTTGGTCTTTTCATCTTCAGGTGAGACATCTAGTAGACTCAGGTGAGAAAGCGAGTCTAAATGCAGACTGTGGTGACATCATCTTGCCTTCACCCAGATTCCTCAGACAGGGTGAGTTCACTTTATCTTACTGCAAAGTAATAATACTCACATTTTACAGCAAAGTATTGATAGTCAAAGTTTAAAAGGAATTTTAACAGTTGATCTCAGAAAGGCTTTAATATGATTATTAAAAAAAAATTAAAAATTGATTGGCCACCTGTCTCTTCTCACTGACAGACTCCTTCTCTCAGTCCAATCAGCTGCTGACTTGGTGTCAGGAGCAGACTCGTGGATACCGTGGCGTTGGCGTTAGCGACCTGACAACATCCTGGAAGAGTGGCCTCGCTTTGTGCGCCCTGATTCATCGATACAGACCCGATATCATGTAAAACGTCTTACATGGTCAACGTCCTCTAAAGCTGAATGGTTAAAAAGACAATTAACACCACTTATTCTTTTATTCAGTTACAAATAAACGTAATGTTTCCGTGTAATGCGTCATACTAGAGTCGGTTGAGAGGTTTAGTTAAAATATTACAGCCTGCACATTAAATGTACAGTGTGCCTCTTCATAAAAATGCTGCACATGTACAGATCATATTTTAATTATGATCAAAAGGCAAACTGCAGACAGTCACTGATACATCACTAGATGGTTTTTAAGTTTAAGAAGTGCACATACATGTTATAAAGCCTCTTTGTACAACAGCTCCTCTGACCTTGAGACTAAAAGTTTAATGATGATGATGATGATAATGGATAATAGATACTTTATTAATGCTTTATTAACACTAGATCCATGGTTACTTATGGATTTCCACAACGTGTAATGTGAACCATTACAGTATTTTGAAAGAAAACATTTGACAAGGTGGAGAAATGTCCAGAATGAAACAGAGTTTTCACTGCCGCCTGCCCTACCTCCTGTGTCACCATCCCATAAATATAAAAGTCATAATTCTAAGTCAATTCAACTTGGTTTTGTGTCATTCGGTGTTGTTACAGCAGGACAAAGATAAGTTACTCAACTTATCTACACAGCTACATTTATAAGTGTTTATTTCCTGGTTAATGATGAATCTTTCCTGCACATCCTCAGAGACTTTGACTCTCTTGACACGTCTTCGGCTGAAGAAAACACTCGTCTGGGTTTCGACTTGGCTGAGCGAGAGTTTGGGATTTCGCCTCTGATGACAGTGGAAGAAATGTTGTCAGTAGAAGAACCGGATTCTCTGTCAATGGTGATGTACCTGAGTCAGTTCTACCAACTGCTAAAAGACACCTCGTCCTCTGCAGGTGAGGCGCCCACTCCGAAATGATGCTGACATGAGTGACAGTGATAGAGCAGGGAGACTTATAATGAAGTATAGACCAACACTTCTAAGAAATGAACGTTACATTTAGGGAAAGACTGGGACCTCTAGTCCAACATAGTTTTCCAACAGAGAAGATGACTAAATTCAATTAAAAACATATTCTTAAACAAAATGAACCATAAAGAATAAAAACCCAGTGTTCCGCAGCACCTGTTTTCAGTTCAGTGTATCTTTCAGGTATTTTGTGTCAGAGGGCTGACCTGAGATCAGCTCTCCTCACTCCAGCGTCCCTCCTCAGCAGGCTGGGCCATAGTCCATCCAGGAAAAGAAACCCAAAGGTACCAGCGCAGGTGATTTCACCTTTGTTAACATGTTACTGACTCATCTAGCTGCTTATCCCTTGTTTCTACAGGAGCAGAAAGAAGCTGCAGGGAAAAAGAGGAAGACCAGTCGACCAGATCAAGAGCAGCATGAGGTGAGACTTTTACTTCTGCAACATCAGAACTCACCTCAAACATAAACAAAGAACAAGAATTAAGAAACGAGTCAGAAATGAGCAAAATAAATAAACCTTCAAAAGAAAAACAAGACAAAATTATTTAAGTCAGAAAAATGAAAAGACTATATTTTTTACAGTTAATAAATTGTCATGAACGCAATTGAAAAGACATTAAACTCAAACACCTGTTTCCTCTATAAACACGGTTTGATTTTCCAGCAATGTGACCTGAGCGATGATGTCACCAGTCAAGTGTGTGATGAGGTGTGTGTGGGTGGGTCCAGAGTTCGTCTAATTGCCAATCAGCTGCAGGCAAAGCTGGAAGAGAGCTCGTCTACTTGCAGGAGTTCGTCTTCTTCTGCTACTGCGTCTTTACGGAGACAGGTAAGATCCATTAGCAACCAGTAGCACTGAGTATATTAATATCATGTATGTTGTTAAAGGTTATTGTGTGATCTTCTGTTTTGATATATGATTATGTGGTAGTTATCAGGTTATGTATCATCAGTTGTTACTAATTACTGTATATCAACATTGTCTGTGCGACTCCCCCATTTGACCAGCAGGGGGAGATGTTGTCCAGCCTCCCCCCTGCCTCAGAGTCTACAGATGCTTCTGCCCCCACATCTCAATGGAGACCGGTACACACTGGTAGACAGTAGAGACCAGTAGAAAAAGAGCTAACATGATTTCTCTTTAAACATCATATTTCAGGGTTTGTTAATTCAACATCAACAGGTTATTTACTTCAGCTCTTACTCTTCAGGTTAAATGAATGTTTAATGAAACTGTAGATTCAAACTAGTGACACATAGCTATGCACACTACACCCTGCTGTATAATGAAGTTAGTCGGACTGATCCTGGTCCTGATCCCTGATTCAGATTTGACTGATCCTGTTTTCTCTTTTAACGTCCGTCAGAAAAAACGAACTCTTCAACAGGAACAGATGAGTTTTCGATTCAAAGAGAGGATCAAGTCTCAGGCTGTCATCAGCGGGGACGAGCAGGTACCATGGTGCAGCACCCTGTTTACTGTGGACTCCTGTAGACCCGTAGACTGTTTGATAAATGTTCTGAGGTTCACATGAAGAAGCTGCAGATTTACTCTCATCAGGGGCTAAAGTTTAGAAAAACCTCTGCAGTGCACAGTGGCTCACGTGATGAATCTGAAGATCAACAACAAGCTGCTTCACTGTGAGCCACTGAATGGTTGTTATTGAAGAGCAGAGCTGACTTCAGATCAGCTGCAGCTCTGACAAACAAACCACTGAAGTCCCCAGAGTTTTCTGGCTCAGCAGGTTCAGCTGCTGTGGTTTTAGTCAGAAGGTCCTTGGTTAAAATGTCCTGCAGTTGTATGAGGACAATGTAGTTAACACATCACAGACAAGAAGAACCACTACTCTAAAAAGTACTTCAAAACAAGTAGAAGTACAACTTCAAGTTTTTTTTCTCAAAGTGGATTAGTAAGTAATACATGAAAAATGTACTTTAGGTCCAAAAGTAGCAGTACTCTGCTAAGAGAGCGATTTCAGGAGAGAACCTTTTCAAAACCCTGATTTCTGAACATTTACTGTGTTTTTACCAAAGAAACTAAACTAACAGTCAGTTGAAAGAGTAAAAATCTCAGTATAAAAACTTTATTAATTAATGATCCTGAAAATAAATGGGGGGAGTTACAATTGCACAATTCATGCGGCCTACCACAGGCCTCAGAGGGACTTTCTGCACATTCACACAGATCTGCCTGAAGAATAGAACAAACAAAAGGAGGTTGGTTTTAATTCAACAATAAAAACCTCCAGACGATGTAAGAATTCAACGTTAAGCCTCTGAGGTTCAGGTTCTTGTTGGTTAATTTTTGCTGGTTTGTTTGTTCTTCCTACTCAGGCCACATGCATGGGGTCATTTTTAGGAACAGACTCAGCTTTAAATCCAGTGATCCAGTGATACGAAAACAAAATCCAAGAGTGCAAAGTAGTTAATACGCAAAATACAGGAACAGGAATAAAACTGTTTAAAAATGCTGTAAGATTTTTTAGTACAATTGACATAAAAAAGATACTGCATGAAAGTAATAATGGCATTAGTGATAAATGATGCTTAGCATATTTTCTGATGAAGAACTACAGGGTTAATTCTCAAGAACTCTTGTCAAAGGGTTTGTGTGGTTGTCTACCTCCAGACATCCTGTAGTAACTGAGCAGAGGTCCAGTTTGTTGTCTGGTGGATTTACTCTAACACTAAAACATCTGCAGCAGTCACTTAAGTTAGTTTAGAAAGAAAATCAGATTTTCTATCATCACATTGATCAGAAATCCAGTGCAGACATGACTACACAAATGTAAAGAAGTCCATCATCAGCAAACATTAGTCCAGTGAAAGGTTTATTAATTAGACAGCAGATGAAAATGAACTCTGGTACATTTCCAGTGTCGTTTTTAATGTCATATAAAGTAAAGTGAAAGTAAAAAACTAACTGATTATTAGAAAACCCTTTTGTAAATATGTTGGCACAGATCAGGTTTTCAAGTTGGTGACAATGATGAACGCACCACAGAGGAGCTGAAGTCCCTGAGGTCTCACTGTCTGTGGTTTGACATTTCAACCTGACCAGGACTTTGGTTTTCTCACATCTGTCTGTTGTGTTTCTGTTCTGTCCCTCTCATGTCTGATCAAAGTGTCTCCAGATGTACACTGGTGGAGTGAGCTCATTGGCTGAACAGATAACCAATCAAATTCAGGGTAGTGCAGTAAGACTCATTCAGCCTTGTCAGGTAGACTCTAATATTTTTTCTCTCGATACTTGACCTTTCTTGCTGGTTCTGTGGGTTTTCTATATGAGTTAATCTCAGTCTGCTGAAGAAAACCAGTCAAAAGGTCCAGAATAAGAGCGACAGTGGACAGATGTTTCATCCAGGGTCAAAGAAAACTGCAGCTAGTTTCTGTTCTATTTAAAGTGTGACGTCTGTGTGCACATCTTAACACACTGTCGGGTTTGTCAGGTACACCTACACTAATCCAGCCGACTGTCGATGTAACCAGTAGTTGGGGTTTAATGAAAGACATTGAAAGTTATCAGACTGGTTAATGACCAACATGAAATTAACTCTATCAATTTACATCGGTGTGTAAAGCCTTCACATCATCACCAGATTAACACTTTACATCTTATCGTTTCGATGGTGACTTCTTCTCATCTCTTCCATCTCTTCAGATTGCCGTGGGCAGCAGTGATGTCTGTTTCTTTTGTAAGAAAAGAGTTTATGTGATGGAACGTCTGAGTGCTGAGGGTTTGTTCTTCCACCGCAGCTGTTTCCAGTGTGAACACTGTGGCAGCACACTCCGACCGGCTGCATATGCCTACGACCAACACAACGGTCAGTGTCAGTGTCTAACCCTATGATCCAGATAAAGGATCAGTTCTGTTAGACAATTCTGCTTTATGTGTCTGGGTTTGGAGTTTCGTTGGAGCTGCTCTTTATGCTGATCTGTGACATTTACCTGTTTTTTTTTAAGGCAGCTCAGGTGTGTGTGTATATCTCTGCACCATTTAATAGAAAACTTCCACTTCCACACCAAGTTGTATTCCCAGACGTACACAGGGAAGTGTTTAAACCAGAAACCTGCTCTCTGCTCTGTAATAATAACAGTGACCACACAGCTAATCTGATTCAGTGTGTAACAGACAACAATCACATGTCCACAATAAAAAATCACTAAATACACAATATAGTGTGTGTATACATGACTGGCGACCTGTCCAGGTGTACCTCGCCTCTCGCCCACTGACAGCCGGGACAGACTCTAGCACCCTGTGACCTGTAGGAGGACAAGCCCTTAGGATAATAGATGGATGGATGCATACACACACATTGACAAACTCTGTAGTACCACACAGAGCCAAATGCGGACAGACTAGTAGATGTGCTAAGCTTTAGAATCCAAGAGGACAAACCAAGCAGGAGGAGATGTCAGATGACAGAGGCTACATGTCCTAAATAACGTTGTTCAGGAGTTTAACAAATTAATTAAATTACTAGAAACTAACATGCACAACTTAAGAGGATGAAGTTCAAACAGTTTAATTTTTTTGTAACAGGTAGTTTACCTGAACAGGTGAGGATCTGGCAAAATGTGGTCTCACTACAGGTTCAGGTCAGAAACAGTTAGGCAGATAATCGACTGGCTAGAAAAACACGGGAAGCTACAACAGTCTGTCAAAGACCTCCGGAAAGTGAAAGTACACCAGTGTCTGTACAAAAGGTGATTAGGGAAAAGGGAACAGTTGTGTTAATGGGTGGGGTGGAGTCAGGAACCTGAAGTGGCAGGAAGGAGTAAAGGAAAATGTTAGTGACAGGACAGTTGCAGTGAGAAGATGAGTGTCGTTCATGGAGGAACCTGACAGGTCTGTTCTGGTTATAACCACATGATGCTGCCACGCGACCTTGTTTGGCTGTAAACACTTCACTAGAGCCCCCAGCCTCGCCTCCCCACATCACAGTGTTCATGTCCGTTTCTGCTGGTGTATTTTTATACAGAGTGTGCACTGTGTGTTGGACCTTCAGGACAAATAACATCTCCTGTTTGTTTCAGTAAAACTTAGCAGCCAATCAGAGCACAGCAGTCAGTTCAAAGGCTGAGGCAGGAAACGGTTTGATAAGTAAGCGACGTAAGCGATAAGTCTGTGACACACAAACATCTGTCCTGATGTGTTAAGACCTGCTCTGTTCTGTTCTATCTCTGCTCAGGGAGGTTTTTCTGTCTTCAGCACTACAACTGTCGTCTGGACGCTCCAACTGTGAGGAAGAGACCGACGCCGTGTGACAGAGGCACTTCACATCGAGCTTCAATAGTAAGAAAAGAAAACTTAGGATAACCCTGATCCCAGAGGAGGAAATTCACTAATTACAGCAGCAAAGAACACAATACAAAAGCTTAGGTACTATGTTGGTAATAGTAACAAAACTAAATATTATATTAAAGATATTTTTTTTTAGAAATATTAATAATAAAGTGATTGTAATAATACAGAACTGACATTAAATATATACATATATATTATGTAGTGTGAGGTGTTCTGCTGTGGTTCTGCTGGAGGTTTTTTCTATTAAAGGGACCTTTTCCTTTCCACTGTCTCCTAGTGCTGCTCAAGTGGAACTGTCGGGTTTTCTTGATAATTCTATTAACCGTTGCCTGAAGGTTGAGTCATGGCAACTAGAGTTTTTTCTTTAAGGTAGAGACGTTTCATTCTGCATCCACAGAACTTTTTAAATCTGAGGGAAGTTGGCTATCCCTATTCAATCCCTCAGATTGAAAAAGTTCTGTGGATGCAGAATGAAACGTCTCTGCCTTAAAGAAAGAAGTCAACCTTCAGACAACTTTACCTGGATGACTGAGAAGTTCTTTTAATTTCTTATAGCAACAGCCATGGACAGATGTTGACCAGAACATTTCAGGTGGTTACTTGCTAATGGTTTTGAATTTTACTAGTTTTAGGAGCAGGTTTCTAGTAACAGTCAGGAACAGGTAATTTCTGAGGTACTTTGTGCGGTTTTAAGGTGTTCTAATGGTTATTAGAGCACTTACATGTACAGTAGTTGCTGTTGTCCTGTTTCTAGGTGGCTACCAGGGGCCTAACAGGTGTTTGCTGTGATGCTGGGGTGTATTTGGCAGTTACTAATTAAGTCACGTCACCTACTATTACTGACCTGTTGGAAAAAGTTGTTGGTTATTAGGGTGTTTGTGTCTCTTTCCCAGCCTCATGGTGTTTTAACCTGTCTCTTGTATCCTGTATGTCATGATCAGGTCAGGATGATCCAAGTGATTGCTACACTTGTCGATAGCTGCCAGGAAAAGGTGGTAACCTGGGTGTCTTCAGGTGTTTGTTAGTGTGTGCTTCCTAACCTGGGTTGTTGCAGGTTGTTGCTATGGTGTTTGGGTTGGTAACTGTGTTCAGGGTGGTTACAAAGACATTATTTCAGTGGTTAGGAGGCGGGTGGCTTTGGTATTAAGGATTACGGTAAGTTAGGTAACTTTAGTTAGTTTTGACCGTCAATCTGTAAAATAGTTAGAATATGAACCTTTACTCTCATCAACATAGTAACAGCCGTTACACTATGTTATGAAATTCTCATTGCTCCCACTGCACTTCAGTAAAACAAAGCAAGTAAGAATAAAGAATAAAAAAGAATACATACAGAAAATAGAGTGCACTGTGCAAAGTCAGAGTCCAGGACTAGAGGTAGAGGGTTTGATTAGTGTTCAGGAGCCTAAGAGTTTGTGGGTATAAGCTGTCTGACAGCCTGGATGTACAGGATTCCATACTACTGTACTGCCTTCCTGATGGCAGGTGTGTGAACAGACAGCTGTGGGTGGGTATTGTCTCTAATGATGTGGTGGGCCCTCCTGATGACCCAGAAGTTCACTAATAAAATTCAGTCTGTGAAATTGATTGTGCATAGGTGTAATTCAAACACAGAGAAACTGTGTTTTTCTGTTTGCAGGCGTCTGCAGGATCGGCTCCATCCCTCTCCTCTTCCAACTCTCTGATTCTAGCCAACCGACGTCGCTCTTCAGGTGAGATCACTTCGCCTATTTCGTCCTTGCAGTATTCTCACCTGTTCACACTGAGCGTGCTCCTTAAACTGGAATCAATGTGGGCTTTAGTGTGTGTGTGTCTCTGTGTGTGTCTGTGTGTGTGTGTGGCTGTGTTGGTGTGTTTACAGCAGTTTCTGTGATGACAGCAATGCCTGAGAGGATTGAGCTAGAAAACTACAGACGCAGCTCGACGCAGGTGGAGACAGACCTGCTGGAAGAGCCCGAAGAGGTCTCAGAGGAGACCCTTAACCACTTCAACCTGAGCCTGGACCAGAAACAAAACTACAGGTCCACGTCAGTGTCTGACCCAAGAAGAAAACAATAGAGACAGTTAAAAAAGGGGACTTTTATGTCTATTTACTGTTCTCAGAATTTTTACTGTAAAATCAATTTAAATTACAACAGGGGAAGTACAGTCAGAATAATGAGATGTTAATGAAAATGTATGACTTTTCACGTGTATGACCTAGAAATAAATACGACTTATTTTTTATGATTTCAGTTCAGAGTCTGACACGGAGGAGGATGAAAAGGGAGGAGAACGAGGAGGTCGACACCGCGTGACCTCAGAGGAAGCCAAAGCCACATGGAGGGAAACTCTGCAACTCCACTTCCACCTGAGAGACGACAATGATGAGGACGACGAAGGTGAAGATGAAGAGGAAGATGAGGACGAGGAAGCCAGTGAGGTGGAGACCAGTGACGGTGAGTCTGTTGTCTTGTGTGTTATGCTGTGTTGTGCTGTGGTATTGTGTATGTGATGTCATGTTATGTGCCCCCTGCTGGTAGAGGGGGAGTATTGCCCCTGGGAGTTGGAGTGTCACTCAGGCCTGTGGCTGCTGGAGGAGACAGGTACAATCCAGGCTAAACCATCATTTATATATTAGTCAACCTGCTGTTAACATGAAGCTATGGTCTCTGCTGTCACATAATAATTTTTAACAACATGATTATTAATTTGAGCAGCAACTAATCAGTTGTTTGTTTAATCATTTCATGTCATTGGTCAAACTCACAAAATAATATTTGATCTCTAGTGCAGTTTGGAAGCATTGTAATGTTTTCATATAAACCTGGAAATAATTATAAAGTTTGAGGATGTACAAACATGTTTTCTGAACTCTTTCTAGCTCGCAAAACAAACTAAAGTAGTTAGTGTCATTGATGTTGATTATATTAACTTCTTTGTTCAAGGTTTAATCCACTGAAGCTGACATTCCAAAGTGGGATTTAAAAGACAACTGCTCTTCCTCTAAACTTGATTAAATTAATCTATCTACAGTCTAGGAAATTATAACAAATTATAAGTCGAGCTACGTTTCTTCCACTATTGAACTATCTGTAACTTCCTGTTTCCTCCTGTTCTTCTTCTTCCCTCTCTTACTAAACCACCCCCACCCCTCCTCTTGGTCCCACAGAGGACGAGTTTTCTCTTCTCACCTGTCAAACCATCTCAGCTGCACAAACTAACATCAAACATCCTGACACACCTGTGGATTCTAGCTGCACCTACAACCAGCGGCCCCCACCTTCATCTGAGGCTTCACCCCCTTTCCTCACACCCTCCACCACCTCATTTGTTACCACACCTGACTCTGCGCATGAGCAGAGCAGTGACATAGCCCCACCTACACCACTCACACCTGCTGTTGTTATGGAAACGACCACCACGAGACATGCCCCCCCAGCTAAAGTTGGAGGTTGGGGCTCATTTGATGTCATCAGCCCAGAGATGGAGCCAAAGATTCTCCTCCACCTACAGGAAGGAGCGGCGGAGACAGAAGATAATGGGATGAGGGGGGAACATAAAGGATCTCGCAGCCTCCCTCCTCTGCAGCGCGGGGGCGCTGCGCTCCTCCTTCAACTAAAGATGCTTAGACAGGTGGAGGTGGAAGGGATTGGGGCCAGGGCTCTGTGGAGAGCAGTGTTCTCTGGAAACAG
This sequence comes from Ctenopoma multispine, assembly GCA_034779795.1. Lineage (NCBI taxonomy): Eukaryota > Metazoa > Chordata > Actinopteri > Anabantiformes > Anabantidae > Ctenopoma > Ctenopoma multispine. The sequence goes on from JAUYWH010000015.1 coordinate 15,979,835, forward strand.
AAAGGCGAAGAAGAAGAAGAGGGGTGGAACTTTACTGCCAGGTGCTGAGAGGGTGAAGAGGGAAACTGCCAACAGGAGAAAAGCTTCAGGTGATGATGCAGTAAAGAAACATGACAGCAACAGAGTAATGTCACAGTGATGATGCAATGATAGTACTTCCTGTCTTCAGATGTGAGAGGAGGTCTGATTGAAGACTCTGATCTGGACTCATCCACACTGCTACAGAGATGTTCACTGGCACCCAGAAATAACGTAAGAATCAATCACACAACGTCAATAACAACATTATACACAGCGTTACACACCACCAATCAGACTACAGCTACTGACAAACCAATCAGGATACCGCTACTAAAGCTTTACTTTGAAGTGTAGGGAAATTGTGCTTTTATTTTTAACTATCACTTATAGTAAGTTTAGAGTTGAAATAAAGTACTAATGGAGCTGTGTACAGGATGTGGACCAAAACCTGACAAACTCCCCACTCAGATTTTTGATCTGACGAGAGACATTCTGAGCCATTTCCTGTCCAGAAAGTATGAGGTGTGTTCAGGTAAACTCTGCTGTCTGATGTTTGTAGCTGCGTTTGGAGCTGGTTGACCTTATGTCTGAAATTCAGAGAGTCACAATAAAGGAAGAGGACGAAAACCCGGAGCCATCAGCAGTGGTATGTTTAGGAAATGTAGTAGAAAGTCTGTTTCATGTTTCTTTCTGTGACTGTGGTCGTAGTTTTGTCTTTTAGTAGACTTGGAGAGTCAAATTTAAACTACAAAATTAGGAACAAGGAGTTGGACTATTGAGACTTGTTTTGACCTAAATAACTTCAATAATAATAAATGTGGTCTTTAAAGGATATTGTCGAAAAGCAGTTTTGCATCCAAAATGTTCAAATGTATAATTTAACTGTCAGCACTCAGAGACACGAAAGAGTTTTGAGTGGCTGAAAGACTTGACAACATCAAATTGGTCCAGTCTCACCTTACTTGACTTGTTTGACATTAGACCTTAGTGTCAGATTAGATTTGTCTTTGCTGACTTTGTCGCAAATCACTTGAACCTATAGCAACTGATTACAGGCTCAACTCCCTTTAATGGAAGAAACCTCCAGCAGAACCAGGCTCAGGGTGGGCGGTAGGAGGGGTGGGATGTTGATCAGTACTCGCTTTGGATTGGCGTTGTCGTGGGTCTCAGCCTATGAGAGCCTTTGGGGGGGTGGGTCTAAGACTGCTGCAGCGTTCTGCAACAGAAAAGAACAGGAGGTACCGAACTTTTACAAGGACATTTACATTTTAAATCTCTTTTGCACAGTGGAGTTGATAGAACCACAGTTATTTGTAACCACTGCAAAGTTGAATTCTTCTGTCAACAGAGAACTTGGAGTCTGACGTATCACTTTAATACTATACGCACGTTGATGCAGCAAATCACCCTAACAACGAACACAGACACACACACTCATCATGGCGCTCATGTGTTTCCTTTAATGATGGCAGTCAAATTAACAACTGTGTTAAGAAACGCTTTTCAGGTGGTCAACATGACAGATTTTGCTCTGTGTGTGTGTTCGCTATGCACATCAGAGCAGAGTTCCGACGTACGCGTCACAGAGATCAAAGTAGAAAATGAAACGTGACCATGCAGAGACAGAAATTACATTAGATAAATAACATGAAGTTGTTTAGTTAGTTTAATAAAAGAACAAGGTACAGACCTGTGGTTACACACACATGTTCTGGCAAATAGCTTCGGTTTTCTATTTGATTTTATTACATTAATGTTTAAGTTGAGATTGTTTAAGTGTTTGCAGACTAAATAGTATTACAATTTAATTCATACACTTACTTACTTTTTAAATAAAGTAAAAAAACAACAACTTTTGATTATTATTAAACGTCGCCTGTAACATTTCCAATAAATATTTTAAGCGCTGCCCAGCACTAGTCTTTGTCTTTTGAACATGTTTGTACTTGTACTATTTGATTTGTTTAATCTGATGTCATAGATTAATACAGCTGGGTGTAATCTGTGTAGCAAGAGTGTTTCCTTAAAATATTACCCAGCAGAGACATGTATAAAGTCCAGGTACAGAACCACATGGAACTCCCTAACTAACTGACTTCTCGTAATCAGTTTGTTATTGTTTTAACAAGTCGGACGAATTTCAAGTCAGTCAAGTCTTTGTTTCCTAGATGTCCTGAACTCATCTTGACTCACTCTAGACCCAACTTGTTCTCATCCTACCCTTGGAAACTGTAGAAATGGTGAAATCTCCTTTTAGTTCAGTAAACGTTGAGGCCTGATGGCCTCCTTTGTGTTTTTCTGTCAGTTTCATTGTTTTCTTCTTCATGTGTCTCAGCCTGCGTATGTTCCTCATGCTCTGGCTTTCAGACGAGCATATGCTATCAAGGTACAGACAGGTGTTATGATCACTGAGGAAATTAGTGGTAGGCTGATCACCTCCTCTAGAGAGTTTTAGCTACAGTCCAGCAGTCCTGTCAGACTGTCATCAGCTAACACTGTTATTTGTGGTGTCTCAGAGACGCTCTGTGAAGGACCCCCTTCAGGATTCTGACAGACAGTCCTCTTGTCCCACTGAGATTTTGGGGGTCCTGGTCCAGCCAAAGGAGCCTTCCAGTCTGAGTGTCAAGGAGACCCTGTTCCAAGGGGGACAGGAGGATGAAGATGGAGATCTGGACATCCAAATCACCAGACGAGTGCAGAGAGCTGTTCAAAGACAGGCTAAACAGGAACAGTTAAAAAGACTTCACAAGGCTCAGGTGAACCTACCTGAAGACAACTTTGAGTGAGGTCATGGTAAAAGACTAAAAACTGATTTTATGTGTATATGATTTCAGATGATCCAGAGACAGCTGCAGCAGGTAGAGGAGAAACAGAGACAGCTGGAGGAGAGAGGAGTGATGGTGGAGAAAGCTCTCAGAGGAGAAGCTGGTACAGACACATAAACACTGTACTGTTTGTGAGTTTGAAATGTATATAAAGACATTTTTGTCTATGACAAAATAGGTTTTTAGAAATTTTAGTGAAAACCGCAGCTCTGTAATTCAGTTATAGCTGAAACTCCTTGGGCAGCAGGTACAGCTTAGAGTGTCTTCAAACCTGTTACAGTTTATCCCATCAACAATCTTACTGTCAGAACATCTCCGGCTATACCAGACTGGAGAGGTGCCTGTGAACATGGTGTGTGTAGGTGAAGAGGTCTGAATACTTTCTTAAAACCACTGTACAGACTGGACTGACCTGTTGTGTTTGTGTCAGATTACTGGGGAGACTCCAGCGAGAGCCAGGACATTGACCTTCACCTGGGAGGTTAGTTTCTCTTCTCATTCACTTTAAATCAAACACTTCAATATACTGTAGTTTACTACTGCTATGACTACTGTACTACAGTACTTTATACTACTCTTTATCGAAACTTTTATTCTGAGCATACGTGGTCTGTAACATCAACTTCACAATGGGAGACAAAATGACAGCAACAGGCAGACCAGAAAAACCAAGCTGGAAGAAGAGACAGACTTTACAGAAAGAACTGGCTGAACTGGATATTTGTCTGTCTCTATAGCACTTGGTAAACTGGATATTGGTCTTTCTCTGTAGGACTTGCTAAACTGGATAATCCTGCTCTGATGCACCAGTGGTTTCAGCTGGTGCAGCAGAAGAACACTCTGGTTCGATATGAATCTGAACTTATGATATTGTGAGTATCTGATCTAAAAAAAACAGGAGGAATTGGGACTGTCTGGACCAGGACCTTGTTTCAGAGTGTGATCTGTGCTGTGTTTCAGTGCACGAGAGTTGGAGTTGGAGGACAGACAGAGTCGACTCCAGCAGGAGCTCAGAGAGAGGATGGCTGTTGATGGTAATGCAGTGGACGCAGTTAATTATTGGTGTGGGGGGGGAAAAACACTGGTGACAAGACACACCCTTGGTGCCTCAAAGGGGGGGGGACAGCCTGCTCATTTCCCCTAGAGAATTAATAAAGTACCAATTAATATTATTATTATTAACATAATTTAAGTCAGCAGGATTTACTGTCATCAACCCCATGAATTCATACAGATACTGTAATAGTGGGAAAAGAGCTTACATTTAGACATTTAAGAATTTTATTGGTGTGCAGGAAATTGCTTAGGTGAGACCAACAAGATGATATCATCAGCAAAGACTAAAAGAAACATGAAGAGTGTTCCTGTGTATCCTCTGGGCGTTTAATATTAAACATAAACCTGTGTGTTTGTGTGCAGACCACTTAAAGAAGGAGCGGCAGTTGGCTGAAGAGCATCTAATCCTTGAGGAGATGTTAGAGGTGGTGGAGCAGAGAGATGCTCTGGTGGCACTACTTGAGGAACAGAGACTGCAGGAACGACAGGAAGACCAGGATCTAGAGAAGGTCATGATGGTCCAAGGACCAGGACTCCGCTGGACTTAAAACTGGTCAGAGCTGGTCTGCAGGTACTTTGTTCAAGCTGGTCCACTCTGAAATGATGTCAAAAACCCATTTCAGTGCAAACCATTTAATTCTAATGTAAACCAAAACCGGTTTGCTAACAGCTATGGATGGAGCTTTTGGTCCAAATTGAATTTGATTCTGAAAATTAATCCATCAAGTCCGTAAATTAATTTAAACACTGACCACATCTGAAACAGGCACAATAAGACCTGGTCTGAGCTCTTCAGCCTAGTGAAATGTGTCACTGCAAAGTTATTCTCACTAAACATGATGCTGTGACCTGCTGACCAGCTAACTAGCTAAAACCTTGTTCCTAACTGTGCTAGAAATTAGTGTTTATTCAGAGAAGGCTCACACTATTTCCTTTTACGCTGACTGTAGATCTGCTGTGCAGTTGCACATCAGACTTCTGCTAGACTGGATGCTGACATAGATCATTTCTATTTTTGACGACCACACTAGTGTTAAAGCACTTCCTGCAAAAATGAGAGCAGAGTGGAAACACAGTTTGGTTGACAGAGTCCTTAATCAGTACAAGATCAGACAGAAAAACCAAATATCTGCTACAAAGCCTTCTTCTTTTTACGGTTTCATTATAAACACCAGTATTATAAGCCAGATTGTAAAAAGTCCAAACAAGTCATTTAGCACTAATTATATCTCATTTTCTGGTTTGATATGACCACCAGGAGGAGCTGTTCTGTCTGTGAGCTGTGTTGTGTAAAGCTAAGTCACAGTGCTTTATATTTCTGAGTTTGCTGACTGTGGTGACAGTTCATCAGTGAATGTCTCAGTTTAATGTCCAGAAACATCAGGACAAACTAGTTACTTGAGTGATTGTAACTAGTTGCGCAAGTCTCATCACAGATTTAAACCTGCAGTGAAAATAGTTTAAACATTAGAATATTTAAAGAATTGATGAATTTGTGCCAACACTATCAGTTATTGACTTGTTTTACAAAACTTTACCAGTCTGCCTTATTTCAGCTCCACCTGCCATCTGATCACAAATGTCTAAAGACTGAGATAATGTTTGAATGAAACTATCAAACAAACTGCCTTCTCATTGTTTGCTTGATAAGGGTCCTGATTTAACCTCTTCAAGTCCATGTTTACAGTTTCAGACTTAAACCTAGGTCCCGATAAGTGTTTTCATTAACCTTATTGTTCACTTTTCATTCTGAGGGTACGTCCTGACCTCTAACCTGTAACAGCAGTTAATTCCTAAATAAAGTCTTAAAATCATGTTTCTGCTGCTTCCTGTCTTTTCTACACATCTCGCTGTTTTGTTCTTTTGCTCACATATTAATTTACTTAAACTTCAGATGGAGAAAAGACTGAGCTGTTGGAACATTTTTACACCATGTCTGAAGATTTCACTCTGTTTCTCCACTTCTGTTTTTGTCCTTCCTCTTAAACATGTTTCTTTGTTGTAATTCTTCCTGTTGGTTAGAGACTTGGTCAGAATTAACACACAAGTTAAAATCTGGAGACAAAACAGGAACTGTGTTTGTCTCAGTGAAGTTGTAATCAACTTTGGGTCCAACGTGTTCTCACAAGCAGCCCCTCCAGGTGATGTTCACAGGAGTTCAGTATTACAGTGCATGTGTGAAAACCCTTTGAGATGTGTTTCAACACTGAGCAGGACTTCCTCCAGTCCATCAAGTTTAAGTGAAATCCAGCAACAAGTATTCTCAGCATCCCTGTCCCTGAGGAGGAAGCAGAAGGTAGCACTAGAGAGCAGAGCTGTGAGCATCTGGTGTCGCCTAAACAAACATTATCCCCGCTCCTCTCTTGAACTGGCTGCACATCAGACAACATCAAGATTTCATGGGTCAATTTCAAATTTGGAGGTGTGAAGTTCACATACACATGAATGGGGGAGCAAATTGGGGTGTGACCATGGCTTTAGCCAAGCAGCTCAGAGTCTGGTCTCAGAAATAGTCCAGATCTAGTGTAATTCAGAGCTGACAGTTGACGCTGTGGAAATGAGAGGAAGAAGCTCACTCCTTCTACAGTCCATACAACCTACTTTAACACCTGTTCTGACACGTTCTTACTTCCTCACTCACAACATGAACATTTCCCACGGCATTCAAACAAGCTCTCATTGCTCCCTTGCTCAAAAAAAACACACTAAACTCTTCACTACTAGACCGCTACCTCCCGGTCTCACACCTTCCATTTCTTTCAAAAATCCTTAAACGTGTGGTCCTGGCACAACTTTCTACATTTCTGCATACGCATGATCTACTTGACCCCTTTCAGTCTGGTTTCAGGAAAGGACA
>JAUYWH010000015.1:15986693-16027473 GCA_034779795.1 Ctenopoma multispine
GTTCTGTGGATGCAGAACGAAACGTCTCTACTTGGAAGAAAGAAGTCCAGTTGCCATGACTCAATCCTCAGAATGCTGATTATAATATACATTTTGGGAATGTTCATAAAAATACTCCCCAAGAGTCAATTTTCATATTTGCATTGCTGCAACAATGTTTTTAAGCTTTAAAACCTCTATTTGCACCATTGAGACAGTTAAACATTTGTGAAAAATGCATTTTATAAGGTTGCAAGTCAAAACAGTTCAGTACTGGTTGTGAAAATAATATGACAAAGTCAAAACCATCACAAATTTGCTTAAGAAAAAAATTACTAGAATACTGGAGGTATGTAAGATGCATATAAGCAAATGAGCATTTATTTTTACATATGACTTCTCTTAAAGTATATTGCATAGTTGTCTTATTTTCATGGGAACAAAATAAGACAACTTGACGATTGACAGATTTACAAACTAATCATTCTCTGGTGCCTGTGTGTCAATGGTTTGTGTCATGTATAGGCGGGGCTGCGTGGGAAAATTGACATGGAGCCTGCTATCGTGCAACAGAGTGGTATGCTTATGTGTTTGGGTCGGCATGGAGCCTACTGGTATGACGCACGGAGCATGGAGCCAAGGAGCTACCCAGGAGACATGAATGATTTTGGTGTCCATGTTCTCATCACTTGATCAACATCTCTACTGACATAATCTACTGACAACATGGTGTGTTCCTTTGAGTTTTGTATAATTTAGGTGATTTTCTGGTGTGATGGTCTGTGTGGAAATGGGGAAGACAAACTAGAGAGTTAGTAGCATAATCCAAATTAATCCAACTTGTTCTGTCAACAAATTGCAATTACAAATTAGAAACAAAAAATTTCTCATAGAAAATAAAATTTTCTAATTTAAGAAATATTCAAGCTCAACCTTGTTGAGCGTCACACTTGTTCTCCACTACCTGTTGGCCAATTCATCATCAAAATAATGTGAGTGTGGACTATCCTTTTACTCTACTTCTCTATTTGGTACAGGCATCATTAAATTAACATGTCCCAATATTCAGGGAGCATACTGGCATTTGCTCAGAGCCTTTGCAAACGTGCCAAATTCCATTTTGTTTGGAGTACACTGCCAGCTGAAGAGAGGAAGGAAGCAAGAGCATGTGAGAGTGTATAGCAGAAGAATGAATCAATGAGTGTGTGTGTGTGAGTGAGAGAGCGGGAGACACAGAAAACAAAACATCATCACTCTCATTGGCTGGACCAGACTACCCTGCCAAGCCTGACAGCTCATGTAAAAGCAGCAAAGCATGATGGAAAAACACCAGTATTCATGTGTGTGTGTCTGCTGTGACCAGACAGTGTTTTCATTACAAATACCCTCACATGGTTGATTGATAGAGTATTGGAACATGTCTAGCATTTCTGTGTTAGTCTCTGCAAACCAATAATTTTCCTATGGGATGAACCAGTCACCCCCTACAGCCCCATCTCTTAATGGTATCAGAACACAGGACTTAAACAAACAGAACAGGCAATTAAACAGACTTATTATAAACTTCGTACAGACACGTCAATGTAAGAACAAAGACAGAATGATGACTTTGAGGTTCTTCTCAAAAAAAAAAAAAAATGTTTTATAATACTAAACAAAGGTTTCTCGTGAGTGCACACAGATGAACAAATTTAGCATTCTGTCATGTGAGAAGATAGCACTGCACTGCACTGTGCTCCTTTCACACTGAACATAATAAAAATTGTCAAAATGTTGCAGGCTATTGTATTTTTATGGAACTGCTGCAATTTCACTTATTGCATGGCTTCTGTGCACCTTCCTTACATCCAACCAGCCATTGCATTGGAAGATTTTGTGCACTCTCACAATTTTGGCTTTCCTTTCTGCATCTTCCGATGATGCTGTTGGACCCCATTTGCACTGACCTGGCCTTCTCCTGCTGCTGGCAAGAATTTGTAGTCAGTGTCACATCTTCTGTCAGTGGAACTTTCTTGCCTTCATCTAAACTTATCTACTGCACCAAAGATTCACTTTTGTTCACCTTTGAGGTGGCTGTGTAGGTAGAGTGGTTGCCCACCAGTAATGTGGTGGGAGGTCCTGTTGTATGTCTGTGTGTCAAACCTTAAGTCAAACCAGCTGCATGGCAGATCAGCCATCAGCAAGTGTTCTGGTGGGTCAGGACACTGTGGTGATGGCTGAGGGGAAGTGGAACATTGTGTTTCATGGTAATGTTTTATAATGTTAATTGAACTGCTGAGTTATTTCCCTGCTACCTTGGGTTTATTTGGGAAGTATGATTAACCTTTTTGAACCGTATAGTCAAATTTTTTGAATTTTTGGGACAGCTGACACCTTTTACTATGTAAACCATGTGCAAGTGTGTTTTGGATGGGCCCAATATCTGGACCTGGGTAATGAGATTCAGACAAAATCATGTCTATTTGACCATTTTGAGCGCTACATTGGATGGATATGTGTTGTATTGCACTGAAAACGTACTTATCCTTGACATACAGACACATTCTGTTTGGAATCTACAGTTTTGGTGGCTCTGATGCCAAACAATTTCATATTGTGGGGCTGGAAGTTGTATACCAACACCAATTCCAAAAAAGCGGAGACAATCGTTACAACTGAATATCCGAATCTGAGGCCTATAAAACTAGTCTATATATAAGCCTATAGAGTCTTTAAATGCCGTGCATTGCCCAACTACTAAATTACAACCCCAATTCCAAAAGAGTTAATTTACTGTGTAAACTCTAATATCTAAAAACAGAATGCATTGATTTGCAACTCCTGCACTTGCCTCCTCAGTTCCCAGAAGTCTAGAGACAGGTGTTAAATGAAGAGAGGATGCTACACCGTGGTAAGACCCTGGCCCTGTCCCAAATTATGTGTTGCTGCCATGTATTAAATTTTATTATAAATGTTACATTTTCTCAGTTTAAACATTTGATGTCTTCTTTGATCTGTTGTGAATAAAATCTGTACATTCTGTTTTATAATATAAATATATAAATTTTACACAGCAAACCAATTCTGTTGAACTGGGGTTCACTCATAACACCTTTTCAGTGTTATGAGCAACCATAGTTTTACTATGTGTAGTGCCTCCAGTTTGGTTTTGAGTTCCAAAGCTTGTTGTGGTGCATTTAAAGTTGGTCAAGTGTCATTTCCACCCAGTAAAACAAATTTTTGACAGGTTAAAAGAATTTACTTGAGGCACCATTTACTATTAAGATTATGTAAGCTCATGTTCGTAACTGTAAGCTCAAGGACAATGACTTCTGTTTATAGGCCTTTCAGCATTTCACAAAGAAATAAAGGGGGAATTGCAATTGATTCCAACTTTCTGTGCTTTCTTCGCATTAAGAAAACATTTTAAAATATCTGATCAGTCTATCTACTTTACATATTTATTAATGTGGATCAGTATTCAAAACCTATTGTGATTTAATATCCAGCACTGTCTATAGAATTCATATGTTATTATACATTTACACTGGATTTGATTTTATCATTTTATAGTATCATACAGTATCACTTCTTATGTCTATGGCTTCTTAAGTGGCATGTTTTCTTTTTGCATAAGCTTTCTTATTTTATTTGAACATTTTGTGTTGTATCATGTATTAATGCATTGTATCTAATAAATGGAATTCTTAAGAGTGTCTTTTTGTCACTTGTTTTCCTTAGTAAAAAGACAGAACATTTGGTACCTGTATGCTCACAGAGTTAATGTTGATATTTTGTTCTGTATTGTTTAATGATCAGTATTATTTATATTTTGTCAACTAACAGCACGCTTTGTTACCAGAACAGTTATGTAATTTGTGTGGCCTTTTCAGTGACATATGAAGTACTATATAACACACTAGTATATCATGTATCCTCATGTATCTCAGCTGGGTTAAGTAACGCTAATGTGGGCAACATTGTGCGCTTTTAAGGCGTAACTTTTTGGTTAAGAAAGTTCTGTTCATATTTTCCACTACATCTTGTGTATTTAATTTTGTGAATTCCTTCGCCACTGACAAAAACAGTACCCATGTTTGTAATGTGGCATCATTAAAAACAGGTTAACAAAGTGATTAGAGATTATTGTTGCCATATGAATTAAAGGGATGATGATTTATGAGGAAAGGATAAAGGCATGCACCAGGCTGCCACTTTAGATTTAGATAATATTTAAAGAAACCAAATAGCTCATGTATATTTATGTAACTATTTTATTATTTTATTTTTATTTTATTTGATTCTCTACTGTTACGTCCTGCGTTTGTGCAACACTGCTCTACGTGCCTCAAATTGCCCCTCTGGGACAAATACAGTTTTTTTAATTGAATTGAATTAAATTGATCTAAATCAGAGAGAATACATTGAAAGGAAGGACAGAAATGTTTTAGTTTCCTCAGACATAAGTGTTTTTGTGTAAAGGAAGTTGCAGAAGAGTTCAGTTTCAATACTCTTTTGAATATTGTGAGTGAGGCTGCTGAGCAAGCAGTTAGTTCATTCTACAATTTTGGGACCACTGGCTTGTGTCCACTGTGTCCTTTTTGACTGATCAAAAATGTGATGTGCTTCTGGATTTTGGGTCATCTGGAGTGGTTGGATTGTGGACACTGCCCTTTATGGCATGATGACCAGAGTGGAGGGGATGGGATTGTGGTAGGATGAATTGTGAAGTGGGGAATGAATGTATAATTCTTGTTCAGTGTAGAGAATGTGGAGAGTGATAAACTGTTTGATGGCAGCAGCAGAAAGCCTCCATTTGGTGGGTGGAACTGGGAGTGTATGGCTGCCACCTTGTTAGTGAAGAACCTGGCAAAGCTGAGAAGGGAGGATATCCTCGTTCACCTTCCCACCGCGGTGGAGAGGTGTTCTGAATCTACTGTGGTTTTCACTCTCTACTTTCTCCTTCCCTTATACCAATTCAATTATATAATTTAATTATAGAATCTTTTACTCCTCTCCTAGCATGATTGTGTTGATTTGGAAGCTTGGTAGTGGAAGAATTTTGTCTAAACAAAGCATAATTGCAGCTTGTAGTTGCATCGAATGATGTACACTGGAATTTCTATATACCCAAGAATTTGCTACCTTGGACTCCCTGACTGGTCCTGAGCTTGCCTTCTTTTAAGAAATGATCAATTATTTTATACACCTATGCTTAAAGTAGGGCCAGTCATGGGTCACTTTTGACCATACCATCCTGGTCTGAGACACTTGACTAATACAATCTGCAATAATCTCTCCTCTACTTTGTATCTCATCAGTTGTTTCAAGATGAAGATTGATACCAGCCTGACTATGCCCCAGCTCCCGGAAGCCCTGTCCCAGGCAGGCCTCCAATTCACTGTTGCCACGGAGGAAGACTTTGATGAGATCATGTCTATGAGCCAGGACATCTATGGAGGTCTTGACTACCTACCCACTAGATACACCAGCTGGCTGCAGGAGACCAACCGCACAGTCATATTGGCCCGTAAACAAGGAAAAGTGGTCAGTTAAGGAAATAGTATAAAATATAATACTTTAATATATACTTTAATTCAAATACTTTGAATATTTTGAAATTAGAAAATAACTGAAGTAAATTAACCTGAACCTAACCTTGAAGTTTGCGTTTGGAAGTCTGTATACATACTGTTAACATTCACTGACTGAAAGGCAACAGTTAACAGCACAATTAAGTGTTTTGTATGCCCTACCTAAAGGAATGGTGTAAAGTTACAAAATACATTATGCCACTGTGATATTTTGTCAATTTTTTTCTTATTTCTTTTATTGTAATGCTCATCAGATTGCTCTGGAATCAGTGTGTGTGATTGACGATGGGGAGACAATGCTAGTGGAAGGTCTCCGTGTTGCCCCGCAGGAAAGGGGCAAGGGTGTGGCAGGCGTTCTGTTGCGCTTTTGCTCTGAGCTGGTCAAATCCAAGTACCCAGATATTAAAGTATGCCGCCTGACACGTGATGATCAGCTTGGACCAAAGGACTTCCAGAAATATCGCATCATAACCAAGCAGGTACCAGCGACATAAAAATCATAAATCTCGATCTTTGTTTTGCTCTATTATTGGTTAATTGTTGTGGGTAATAACCAACATGGTTTATGCAAAATACTATTATTTTGTTATTCTATCGTAGTCCTTTGTTAGGTAACACATTTGCTTTTCATATTTAGGGAATTCTGCTGGTGCGCTTTAGAGCTGAAGACCTGAAGCTCCGTCTATCTGAGCTTGGTTTGGTTGGAGACATCCAGTCTCATTTTCCCACCTCTTCCTCCAATTCTCTGCCAGTGCGTCTCGACCAAATAGCTATCCACCGTCTGTATCTGACTACTGACCTAATGCATGGGATCCTTCCTAATTCCACCATCATTCAAGACTGGCAGCCATTCAAGCCTGTGCCAAGTAACATGGCCATCCTAATGAAGAAGGAAATTGACTGGATGGTTGATGATGTGTCCAGCCCTACTGTGGCCAGCCTATGTACCTTCCCTTTCAGGGTGCCTATTGGAGACGACTGGTAACTGTCCTTCTTTATTTATTCATAATGTCAAGCAGATGGGGCTAGTTAAGACAGGGACAAGAAGAGCAAGTAGGTGTACAGAAAATATGCATGTGTTGCTCTCTACCATAATATCATCTATCACCACTGAGAGTTAGATACTATACAATGGGGTCTATTTTCCTGAAAAAGGGCACAAGCCCAAAGGCACATGTAAGCTCTCTGCAAAGGCATTATGGCCAATCTTCTGGAATTTTTGTCACTTCTAATCTTTCCAACCACCAGAATGAAGGCAACTTGAGTTTACAAAATTAACAAAAATACACAACACTACAATTAAATTATTTTTGCAAATGCTGCGCAGTGTTGTAATGCATGCTTCATATGCAAACTGCATTCTGCTCATTTATCTCTCTAAAGTACAAGAAACAGATTTTAATTATACCATATCTTATTTATAAATTAAATATAAAAAATATCACAACCACATGCATGGTACCAGGAGTGCATAAGTTATATCAGGATATTGGAGTGGTACCATGAAGCTAAAAACAAGTGATCAAAAATCCACTGAAATTATGGAGGTTGTTTCTACCTCTGCATGCACTACTTTTATGCTTTTATGCTTTTATTTACAAGATTTATAGTATTACCTCTTGCCATTGTGCATCTTGACAGTGTCCTGCACCCCCAGAACTTATCTTTCACTGACCAGTGCCGGACTCTGAGCTTTTCTTATAAATCGTGGTTCAGATCAGGTCTTTTATTTGTAGGCTAGTATTGATTTAGAAATAAATATAAGGAACATTTGGTTCATACTGAGCTTCACTGGTTGAATGTAGTGCAGTACAAGTTTGACAATTGGATTTATGTGGGATTCTGCTCCATGAGCTACAGGAAAATAGAACCCACAGTGACTTTAAGATACTCATACAATACAAGTTGTTCATTCAGTTGACTAATAAAGACTTTTTTACACCAGGTATTACCTGAACATTGACATGTTTGGTAAAGACCTAGACCTGGTTCGGCAGCAGTTCTTGTGCCATCTTCAGCGTCACACCGCCACCCTGAAAGGTCACGTGATGTGTCAGATGTTTCTGGATCCGCCTCTTTGGAAACCCATGGCTGAATTCTGTCTCAACACCTTGAGCGTAGAGCTGGTGAAGGAGTACACTGAGCAATGTGTGGTGGAGTCAGACATGGTGTAGTTACAGAAGGTGATTGGAAGGTGGATGAAGGGTCTAGCCAACAACTCAATTACACATAACTGAAAAACTCTCCCTCTGTACTGAGGAGATAAAAAACAAGAAAAACAAAATGTAGTTTCTACATAACAAAACTTCTACATATGCAGTGGGTTAAATTAAACAGTACAAATACAGGGCAGGGACATAAAATCATGAACATATCATGTAATCAGTTGCAATTGGTCTTGACAAATACTACATTTGTAGATATTCTAGTTTCCCATTGGTCATCCATCAAATGCAGTGTTAAATTTTTTATTGTAAAACAACAAAGACACATACCAAAGTAGCCTGATTAGATCAGACCTCAGGCTCATTTGGTTGTCTTCCAAAATGGTTTGCAATTGGTCAGAGGTGCACATTTGTGTCTGGGTTAAGTTAAATTGTAATTCCACAGATACTGGTCCAAACCAAACACTGTTATACATGCGGATGTGACTCAGTGCAAATTCAATCCAATGCGAAAAACACTACAAACTAAAGTCTTAAAAATTTGCCAAAAGTTGAGTCATCATCTTATGTATTTAGCTAGTTCATTGCAATGATTACAGATGTTTGTGATATTATGTTCACCCCATATGTCTTATGACACTGAATTTGTAATGAGAGTTTTCGCTAAATTGTGAAGAAAAAAAAAGTACTGTTAGTACCTTAACCACAAAACTTTAATGTGTTTTTCCTGTAAATATAAAACGTCTAAATATATAATCAAGTTGAGTTTGGTTATAAAATCTGCCCAACTCTGAAGGCACTTTATTAAAACTACACAGACAAGTTGTGTCTATGTTAGAATGAAAAGGATGCATCTATGAACTACATACTTTTAATGACTTTAGATACAGTAGTAAAGTTTGGAGGAAACAACAAAGTATGTTAATAGCCGTGCTGTAAAATGACTTACAATTTAGTCTCCTTTGTGTTCATGCTTATGGCTTAGCTTTTATCTGTTCAGTCCCCTTCACTTTATGCAACTCACTAACTCATTAATTAACTTGTGGAGATGTGTTTCATAGTCACTGATGCAAAAACACTTTTTATCACACCTCTGGGACCAAAATGTCAAAAAGTCCAGCAGACTGAACTCTCTCGTTTTTGTCTTTTTTTTGTCTAAGACACATTCTCCTCAACACAAGACAACATTGATGTAACTTTAAAGCTGGTGTGTGAACAGTGAATAATACAAGTATTCAAATTTAGTTCAATATTGTGTTGTAGATTTTTTGAAATTTGGATTTTTTTTTATTTAGCTATTTAGAAGAAACACTCTAAATACTTTTGTAATGTAAGTTTTTTTTCAAATTTCAGTAAATTTACTAAAGGTTCTAAAAACATTTTTTTCACCTTGCAACTTTAAATTTAAATCTGCAATACAATAAAAAGGTGAAGGGGTCTGAATACTTTATGTGCAACTACATACACTGTATGACTAATTTAACAATATTACTTAATGCTACAATAAAATGTTAGCAGAAGTTATTAAATTATTAAGAGAATCTAGGCTTACTTTTGTAGTTTAGTAGCATAATGCTAAAGAAAACGTTATAGTGGTGTTTGACGGAGTACTGCTAAAATGTTTAACAGACTACTGCGCAGTTTATTACTGGCTTCAGTTAACATAGTTAACATACTTAGATAATTATGTTAAAATTAAATAATTATAATGTTATATGTTTTAACCATCTCTGATATTAGCTGGCAAATCCTTCTGAATTACCCTGTTTCCTCTGTGACTAGTGATAAGAGAAGGTCAGCCATGTTAAAGTTCCTCTGCCTGACTGACATTTGTCAATTAAGGTAAAATAAGGTCAATTAAGAAACTTCAATTATAGTTCCAGTTTCATTTATAAGGTATTGGTTGACCTCCCAGCATATTGGATTGATTTCCATGAAATTTGGTACATTTGTGGTTCCCAGAGGATACATTATTTTAGGTTGAATGACCTATTACTTTTCATGCTGCCAGTATGTTAAAATTTTAGGTTAAATGTATCTAGAGAAGTTGCATTTATTGCAGAGCTGACGTCAAAGTACTAAAACTAGATGTGATTGGCCAACTATTGCATTGCTTCACATTACCATGGCCAAAATGTGGCACTTGAACACACTAAAAACTACAGCCAGTAGCCAACTAGTATGTTCTGACGTGGAGTCTGACTAGTGCAACCACAAAAAGTAGCCCAAAAGAGGCTTACCAATGGGCGAACATCAGCCAACAGCAACTGCGGGCTTGGTGTGTCATGGCCTTATGACATTGATTCATGTAAAATATAGTACATATTCAAATCACCCACAGCATATATAGCAGTAAATTATATCTGCTACATCAACATGTTAACCATTATTAAGAGCATGTTGGCATGATGACACAGAATTTAGTTCAATGCTCAATGAGTTGTTTCTTAGTTCTTAAATAATAATTGAATTCAATATGTGATAATTTCTTTTCATTAAACATATTTCCAGTGCAGCTACTCATAGTAAATTAAGACCAAAAATTGGTATTAATTCAACAAAGCATCATAGATAAAGACACATTCCAATTATTGCAAGATGTTGTGTGCATTAAATTGGAATGACACAGTATTGAACATGCATTAAGAGAAAGCCCTGATCCAGGTGAATCCATTAATTTGTTCTATTGCCAGTGCTGATTAGAATGATGTGGGTCAGTGCATGTAGCTATTAGTAATTATTAAAAGAAAGTTTGGTTAGGTTTAGGCTGAAACTATTTGGTTAATGTTCAGGAAGGGTTTTGTTTTTGGTGGCAAACAACCACTTAGTTAAGATAAAAAAACTTTTTTGTTTAAAACAATGGGTGTTGATGACCCATTCTCTACCACAACCTCCAGCAGGCTTTAAGATTCATAACAGTATCATAGCAACCTATGCCTTTGCTTCTGACAGACAAGACATAATTCAAGAGTGTTTAACAGACTTCCTGGTCAGGTAAATGCCATATGTGAACAAACAAATGATGGTGTTGCAGTAGTGCTGATTAATTAGAGGAACAGCCTTTTCACAACTTGTCAAGTCCTACATATGGTGTATTAGAACATACATAATAAATAATTTCACCATTAACAAACCCATTAATTACAAACATGGTACACGTAAACATGTACAGATTGTACAAGTACTATGGGCATGCATCATCAGCATGTGCATACAAGTCAAGCATACTGAACAGAAATAGTTTATGTATTTGATGATGAGAAAAATGAGAATGAAATGTTAAATGTTTGTTATATTAAAGATGAACTTTTTAAAAATTTGGCTATAGTGCCCAGTAGTGCTCCCAGACCAATTAATCAGGTAATATATGTTCAGCTGTCTCAGATGTGTTTCCAGATTTCCAGAGTTTAATGCCTGTGCCAAATTTCATGACTTGTTAAACCTCTATGTTTCTCAATTACTGTATAATACAAAAATGTAAAACAAAGCAGTATATTACTAGAGTTTGTATTCTTAACATACGCTTTAGTTGAATACTTGTCTATAAGTGAAATGTCTGTCATTTTCCTTTTACAATAGACCCAAAACATACTAAGGTGATATCATCAGTGGTTGCATGTGACACTTGAATTACTGATTTTTTTTGTTAACTTATAGCACTCTGTGTGAAAAATGTGATGATTGTATACTTTGTATACAAGTGAACAAAATGCTAAGGCATTGTGCTGCAATCCCTATAAGTATTATAGGGTTAAGTATTATATTGAAGTATGTATTATAAATTACTGTACAAGCCATTGAGTTGGGGGTAAAGCAGCATGCACTTTAGTTGTTTTGGGCAATAATGAATAAACTCCAATCTCCTGTAAGTTTATAAACCCCATTTCCAGAAAAATTTGGACATTTTCTAAAATGGAATAAGATCCAAATCTGTGATTTAATAATTAGCATGAACCTTTATTTATCTGACTGTGCTAAAGCATTTTTGAGCAGTTTAAGTTTGATGCTGCAACACACTCAAAAAACATGTTTTTCACTGTATGACATAATCTTTGCTTTTAATGACACTTTTTAATTGTTTGAGAACAGAGGATACTACTAGTTGTAGTTTTGCATAAATGAAGGTTGCATTTCTGGACTAAATAGTTTGTATTTTAATTAGTTTAGTAATTTTAGAGTATTTTCATTAACTGACAATTCTCTCAGGATGCTTGGCACAAAATGATGAGCTACAACAGAGGATGCTCCTTTTATGCCCAATCATGATCCCCACACTTGATTAACCTGCTCATTTTTAAACATACAGATTGATGTTATTTGAATATTAGATAAACACCTTAATTTCACTTATTTTGACTCTGTTCCAGCTTTTTTGGGGTGTGTTAAAGCGTCAAACGGTGAAGTTGCTTACCTAATTAAAATCCAATTGGTCAATGGAAAAGTAGTTTTGTTAGATAAATAAAGGTTCAAGCAGATTGACAATCACAGATTTTAGTTTTTTTATTGCATTTTAGGTAAAGTTCTAACTATTCTGGAAATGGGGTTTGTAGCATCAACTTTCAGTGAAAAACAGATGGCCATCAAGATGTGTAACATCAACACATCTTGATGTCTAGAAACAATCATGTGAGATAAACCTTTTTCTGTCAGTTTGATGTAAAGCGGAACCATTTACTCCACACATGTAGAGAGTTTTGTACATCTGTGTACAGTGGCACTGAAGATACGACTATATTTTATTCTCAGAACATACCAACCACTCTAAGATTAACACAGTGGAAAGCTGAAATGGCTGTGGCTTGGGTTACTTAAGCTGAGAGATAAAATGTAACCTAATACATTTAGTATACTACTTACTGTACTTACTACTGTATGTGAGGTATTCCTGTTTGTGAGACTTTATATTTTTACATCTCAGAGAGAAATGTTGTCCTTTTTTAACCCTACATTAACCTGACAGCAGCTACGATGAAGACTAACATTGTTACATGCAACTGATAAATAGAAGATGCTGCTTGAGTTTAAACTAGTAATGTGATAATAGTTATCAGTTATTTTAACATGCATTCAGTGATGCAAACCTTTATCTCTGTACATTAGATCTTGTGCTTGATTTGTAGTGATTGCTTTTTTTCATGGCTTGATTAATACCTTTGACCTCCAGAAGGGGGGACATGAACAAACCTTTCTCATGTGTTCTATTTGAAGTAAAGAGAAGTAATGAATGAAGGTTTTCTGTGATATTATTTTCCCCTTTTAATGAATATGTTCAACATTTTTGGAAATACTCTTATTTGCTTTCTGTTTTAAGACTTGAATGAAGAAAGTTGAAAAAAACAACTTGTAAACAATATTTACAGATCAAACAAGGTAAAAGGAGCTTTTGTGAATATTATTCAGAGCAGAATATCTTAATGCATGGAAGGAGCCTTTAAGTATCCCATTGTTTAACACCAGCACTATGTGGATAAATTTGATATTTATTGTATAAAACATTAACCCTAATGTAACAGTGATATAACAATGTGAAAACTTCCATCAGTACATGTACTGACTTTGAATAGACTATTCCTAAAACTTCTGAATGCAGTTTTATTCCATCATGATACTCATAGCTTTACTTGCTGTAAATAAAGGATCTAAGTCCTTTTCCCATTACTGTTTTCTGTAAGTCATTTTCATTATTATTATTATTTCAAGTATTTTACAGCTTAAGTCGTACTGCTTTAGAGATATAGTATGTACCAATTATTTAGTTCACCTCAGTTTTGACAGTTCTAGGTGGTTACAGAGGGTATTACCTTACATTTAATTTTAAATTTTCTTCTCTATTAAATGTAGTAAATATTTTAAATTCAGTTCTCTGTCACATCATGCTGCTGATTGATCTGCTGATTTGAGGGATGCCGTACAGGCCCATCCATTTAGGTGGTCACTGCTGGAAACTGATGTTGATAATATACAGTAGGGACTAACTGTAGCGGCAGTGATTACAGTGCTAAATGTCTATGCCACTGCACTACATGGGCTGTGCAAAATAGGCTTTATGTTGAAGTACTGCAGATATATTTGTTCCAACAGAACAGACATCCGTGTTCACAGAAACTATCAACACATGCACATACAGTCAATATTGTATAATATAATACAGTCCCGATCAAACGTTTCAGTGCAAATGACAAAAGGCAAAACATCCTATGTTGCATGGTTGGATCTTAATAAGGTTCCAAGTAGAGCTTCAACAACTACAAGAAGAAATGGGAGTAAGACAAAACATTTCTTTGAGCATGCAATTTATTGAAAACAACGTTAAAACTGAAACAGGCTGTTTTACAGCTGATCAATATGTTAGGACCACGTCTCTCAAAAGGCCAAATCTGTGCAAAAATGTGGATTCATTGCCATTTTTCGCATTCATTTTCGTGTTGTTGAACTCCATAAGCAGGGTCTATCACAGAACGCCATCGCTGCTGAGGTGGGATGCAGAAAGACAGTAATTTGGAATTTCTTGATCGGGACTGTTTATAATAATATATAATATATATATACTGTATGATCCAGGATTCAGTGTCTGAGCAGATAAATCGTAATCTCTATGGCAGCATATATGTTGTTCAGAAACCTGTTTATATAATTCATCATTAATCCCCCCTGCCCCTCACCTCTCCCTCCTCCTCCTCCTCCTCCTCTACTGCCATCAGAATATGTGAAGAGGAAATAAGGAAGATTCACAGACCCAGATGGAGTGAGCCCCTCCTGCCTAAAAGTCTGTGCTGACCAACTGGCCCCTGTCTTCACCCAAATCTTCAACAGATCCCTGAAGTTGTGTCAAGTTCCCCTTCCCTTCAAACATTCCATCATAATCCCAGCCCCTAAGAGATCCACAATAACCACTCAATGACCACATTCCCATTGCTCTGACGTCTGTGGTCATGAAATCATTTAAACGACTCCTGCTTACTCACCTGATCAGATCACAGGCCCTCTGCTGGACGCCCTGCAGTTCGCCTACAGGGCAAACAGGTCTATGCGGATGCGGTCAACATGGGACTACATTACATCCTGGAACACCTTGACTGCCTTAACTGTGGTGATGATTGAAGATTTCAGACAACACCCCCCTGTTCCACCTCCCACTATACTCTGCTCCGTTGTGTCAGTGGCTCAACCTTTTAAGTTCTTGGGTTTACCGCATTTCATGTGAAATAAATCAACATATTCACATGGAGGTTAAACCATAAACACACCATTTCCTTTGTAGCTTTTTAACAAAAACACAGTTAGTGGAAACTAGGAACACACAAAAAATTATTTAATCTGCATCCGACCTCACAGGGTGTGAGGTTGTGCGACACATAGTACAGCAGTACAAGCAGTACAGCTTGAATGCTGCTAGAAAAGTTAGAAACTGTTTTTCATCATTTCATATCGTCTTTCAGTCACTCCCCGGCTGGTGTCCCGACTCTCTTCTCTTTTCCAGTCAAAGCGCAGTTCATCTCAAACGTACGGCAGCGTATTGCTGCCACCAAGAAAAAAAAAAAGCTCAGTATCTCGTTTTAACGTGATACGTATCACGTTATAACGTAATACATTTCTCGTTTTAACGAGATAGTTTTACGTTAATACGAGATATGCTTTACGTTATAACGTGATACTGCACTTTTACGTTTTAACGTGATACTGCACTTCTACGTTTGTACAGTGAGTGTACAGTGTACAGCCGAGAGAGAAGTGAGAAAGGAGTATTTTAATGCAGTTTTATTAAGTTTTATTTCATGTTTGGATTGAGACATGGTGAAATAGCAATTACTGCACACGTTAAATGGTAGAGATTTAAAACCCGCATAAGCTACTCATTGTCAGTGTTAAATTTTATCAGCAGATGGCGCTCTGGCGCTCTACATTTGTAAAGGTATACACTGAGTGTGTAAGACGAAGAAGTCTGTGCCAGAACAGTGTTGTTATCCTGTCGGCTGTTTTCACCACATGTTGCAATTCTTTAGTGATTTGATGAAGACAGATTGATGAAATATGTGCACATCTGTGTCTAACAGTCAAATTTTCTCTCAGTGATCGCTTTACAAATCTCTTAATAACGCAACACTACAGTATTATGTAATAACATAACACGTTATAACGTAAAACTAGAGTATCACGTTATAACGTAAAAGTGCAGTATCGCGTTATAACGTAAAGCATATCTCGTATTAACGTAAAACTATCTCGTTAAAACGTGAAATGTATTACGTTATAACGCGATACGTATCACATTAAAACGAGATACTAGGCTTTTTTTTTCTTGGTGGCAGCAATACGCTGCCTTAGGTTTGTCACAAAAGAAATAACTCGTTTGTATCCGGTTGGCATACACACACACACACAGAGTATAGTACATTTTTAAACAACAGGGTAGTGTGATACTACTTACTGGTATACCATTCGACACTAGTGTCAGTATATTAGGATGTGTGTCTGATGTGTTAAAGTGTATAATGTCATTGTAGAATATGTGATAGTAAAGTAAGTCATACTAATAGTAATAGTTTAGTATTGTCAAACTCATACTTGCATACTTTGCAGATGACATTGTGATCTGTTTTAAGAGTAGAGTAGGCATGGAGGCATGCTCTGGAAAGAAAAGGAATGAAAATCAGTAGAAGCAAGACAGAATACGTGTGTGTGAATGAGAGGGAGACAGGTGGAAAGGTGAAGGTAGAGGACTTTAAGTACCTAGGGTCAACTATGTAAAGTAATGGACAGAGCAGAAGAGAGTGCAGGCAGGGTGGAGTAGGTGGAGACGAGTGTCGGGGGTGATGTGTGACAGAAGGATAGCAGCAAGAGTAAATGGGAAGATATACGTCAAAGTTAAAGAGGCAAGGTTGAGAAGGTTTGGACATGTGAATATATTGGACAAAGGATGCTGAGTATGGAGCTGCCAGGCAGGAGGAAAAGAGGTAGACCTCAAAGGAGGTTCATGGATATAGTGAAGGAGGACACTCAGACGGTTGGTGTAACAGATCAGGATGTAGGGATAGAGTGAGATGGAGGCAGATGATCCGCTGTGGCGACCCCTAAAGGGAGCAGCCAAAAGAAGATTGTCAAACTTTATTTGTCAGAATTTATTATTGTAATTTGTTCCGCATTCTCTTACATTTTGCACCAAAGGGAGTGGCACTCCAATTTTGTTGTACCCTGTACAATGACAATAAAGGCTATTCTATAAAACTCATATTAGTATTCTGTAATTGGTGTGAGTGTAGTCTGATATAAAGTAGTTCAGGCTGCTATCGAAAAGTAATAACAGTAGTTATGATAGCATGATTAATGATTGCACTTCATCAATCAGTTTCAGTTTTTGGATTTAGTTATGTTACTATGTACTGTGAAGTATCATAATATAGTGTTATATTCTCCTAATATTAAGGGTAGTACTTTTTAGTCTGTGTGCTAATATACTAATTAATTAGGTGTGGATGATTGTCTCCTGTTGAATAATAAAAATCTGAGAACAGCAGAGTTGTAGTTTTAGTGAGATTTTATTCTTTATAAAATGTTTTCTGCCCTGAGATGGAAAAAAATCACAACACAGAAGAAGCCAAAGATGAAACTAAAGCTGATCACTCATGCAGACGACGTGGTACTGCAGTAATACTGTTTTCCATACAGGTTCCTTTTGTTTCACAGACTCGAGCTGTTGCTAGCATCCACCTTCAGGTCTTTGGCGACGAGTCCAGCAGTGACCGGGTGCATCGCTGCTCGGTGAGCTAGAAACACGCGTACAGCTTCATCATGGTACTTTTCGAAGGTAAAAACCTCTCTGAAAGTATTACAGGAACACGCTGGTCACAACAAGCAGATCCACAGTACAATGAGCTCAGAATAAGTCCTTAAAAAACAGAACAGATACCTGAACAGAGGTCGTGTGAACTTCATCCTTCCCTGATCTGTTGCCATTTTCAGCGCCAAGGGAACTGCTTCCTCCCACTTTGCTCGAACACACAGCCTCAACCACCTGTAGGAGACAAGGGCCGGTCACGAAGAGGGCTTTAAAGTGTAGGAGAGTTCACTGAAGACCTGCTGAAGGATTTACCTGAAGCGGATTTCTGAGTTCATGCAGGCGTTCAGACCGTAGACCTCCTGCATCTTCTTCACATGAGTCAAAGGGAGAGGAGTCTGAAAAACAGACAAAGTGTTAGGGCAGTGGACTGTGCTGAGGTGATGTGAACTCTGCTGAGGTCAAGTGGTTTACCTCCTGCAGCAGCAGGGACAGGAACTCAATGAGCTGGTGGGATGACAGCACCTTCACATCGGACTCCTTGAAGCTGCTCAGCTCCTGTTCTTTGGCCTAAACAGGGGACGGAGGTTTCAAAGTGACATACAGACAGTAAAACGTGGTCTCTGTGGACCTGGGTCTTACCTTGGTCCATCTCTGACTGAGAGCAATGCAGGCGTCCGCCATTGTTGTGTCATACCTAAAATACAAAGTTCTAAAGTTCACTACAAGAATGAAACTAAATATATAATTCACAGTATGTTGTGATGCAGTACGCCATACTATAATGTAACACATCACGTTGTACTGCATTACGCTGTACTAATTACTGCACGTATGTGTCTACCCACTCACTGAGGTTTGACTGGAGGCATCCCAGGAGTGAACATCCAGGCGTTCCAATCCACTTTGTTCAGGATGTCGACCTGAGACACAGAACAACGAATCTGATTAGAAACTAACTGATCAGCGGTTTGTTGAGAATAATCTTCACTGATTCTAAAGCAGGTTTTGGATTGAAAGCTGCAGAACTGTTGTCTTCTCCATGACTTTACACTTGATCAGAGCCACCTGAGAGCGTCTAGGTTTTTCTCACCTTGTCTTTGAAGTATGTGAACAGGTAGTTCTTCCAGTCTTCAGTAGTGACGCTGCTGTAGGCGAACAGCTGGATATAAGACTTCACAAAGCCCATGAACACCTCTGAAGACACACACAGACCACTGAAGTGAACAAACACTGTATATATCTTGAGGTACTTCCTGAAGTAAGCAGGTGTTACCTGGGCCTCCCATTAGCTCCTCCAGGTGATACAGCAGAGCAAATCCTTTCTCATAGGGAACAGAGGAGAAGGCGTCATCTGGGTCTACA
This sequence comes from Ctenopoma multispine, assembly GCA_034779795.1. Classification (NCBI taxonomy): domain Eukaryota; kingdom Metazoa; phylum Chordata; class Actinopteri; order Anabantiformes; family Anabantidae; genus Ctenopoma; species Ctenopoma multispine. Next base: position 16,005,551 of record JAUYWH010000015.1, read on the forward strand.
TCCTGCAGACTTGGGACCAGATTGGTCAGTGGGTTGTTGGCTCCAAAGGTGTTTACCTGAGACACAACACAACTCGGAACAATCAGTACAACATTTGTGTAGAAAACCTAGAGTATTAAATTGTGTGAGCTCACCGAGTCCTGCAGCTCCTTCCAGCCCCCAATAGCTTTAAACTGTCTGAACTGTTCACTCTCCATGTACCTGCCAATCATCCTCTCTAGGTACACTGTGTGACCCTCGTTCAACCTGAAGAAACAGGACAACAGCTGCAGTTATCACCTGTGCCCTGTCTGTGATGCATGTGACCACCTGTAACTATGATCGACACGGTCAGTTACAGAGAGACGGGATCCACTGAGGATGTTGCTTGAAATTTAATCTCAGTGAATAAGATCTGCTGGAAAGTATTTTATTTTTTAATACGAATGTGTTGGGAGAGTGTAAGGAAAAAGAGTGAAACTGAAGTGAACAATAATTGTTGCAGGTCTCATGCTTCACTCTCAGAGAGACAAAGAGTCAGAGCCAACAGCAAATGTGTTCACAGGCACGTAGCTTCTCTTCATTTCATCCCTCTCTCTTTATAGTCCTTGTCCTAGAGACTTAAACTCGACCACATACTGCGCTGTTTTCTAACTCTACAGTGAATCTGAAGGTGGTGGTGGTGGTGGTTCAAACACACAAAGTAGTTCCAGGGGCAGAGAACACGTCTGACACAGTGTGTGTGCTACATGTGTGGAAATGAAACCTGATTCTTCACGTGAGGAAATGGCTGTGAACAGGCAGCGTGTGGTTACCAGAAGTGTTCCCAGGTCTTGTTGGTCACCAGGTTACCAGTCCAGCTGTGAGAGATCTCATGAGCGATCACCTAAAGGATGAGCAACATGTATGAACACGCGTGTAACATGATTGTCGGCGTGTCCGCGGGGTGAGAAGTGCTGTACTCACGTTGGACAGAGATTTATCTCCTGCCTGAAAACACACAGGAAACAGGTGATAACAGGTTGCGTCACAACAATCTGATTCTGGTTAATCTGATTCTGAGGGAGTCACAGTGTCTTTACAACATGGATACGAACCAGCAGGGTGGGGGTGGCGAAGGTCAGGCAGGGGTTCTCCATCCCTCCGTAGGGGAAAGATGGAGGCAGAACCAGGATGTCATACTGACCCCAAACGTAGGGTCCAGCCAGATCCTCAGCGGTCTTCAACATGGTCTCTGTCTGACACAGAAACATCAGTCCAGTCAGGGACCTGCTAAATCTCCTTCAGGAGACACTTATGGCAGAACAAAGGGGTCTTATGAATCTAGATCCCAACACGCGTACATTAATATTTTCAGTCTCTGAGGAGCTGGTCCCAGTAAAACCAGTAGCTCGACTGTGACATACCTCAGAGAATTCAAATGCTGCTTTGTCCACAAACTCTTTCTCAGACCAAACTCTGGACCTTGGCCCGATCTCCCTGTGAGCCATTTAGAACAGACACTTTTTACCTGCTGCAGGTTAACACAATGACATCAGTGAACAGGTGAGAAATACCGTACCTGCTCTCCAGAGCTCCGACCACAATGGCTATCAGATAAGAAGGCATGGGCACCTGAGGACAGAGGTCAAACAAAGGTTCTCCAGCTGTTACAGTGAGACAAAGAATTTACTGAGACAATAGAGGGATTCACCATCATTTCTAAGAAGAGTTAAGAATAATTTCTTTTTGAAATGTCAATTAAAAACGCAGTTTTTACTGTGACAGAAAAATATATATATCCTCCGATGTATGACAGGAGGAGCTGGGAATTAAACCACCGACCCCAACGTTTCTGCTGCCGGAGTAGCTCCCGTAGTCAGTTAGCTGGATGCCCCACTAATCCTGCTTTGTGGTTCAGATAATCATTAACACGGCTGCTTCTGCAGTGACTCCAAAACCACCGACCGCTGACTCACCTGGGTCAGGTAAACAAACAGTAGAAGACGAAGACACCCACCGGCTGTCTGAACCTGTAGATGATGCGGTTGTTGTCATGAGGATCTGCTTCCTGGCCGTCTCTCACTGCACTCATCACAGCGACCAGGTCCTTGGGTACAGACACCTGAAGAAGAGAGAGGACACACCTTAGAGACTGGTACAGACACCAAGAGATGGGTGGGGAGGACCAGGTGTGTTACCTGAGCGTAGTAGGTGAGTTTGACAGATGGACTGTCCTGACATGGGATCATACTTCTGCAATGATGAGCCTGTAAGACAAAACGCAGGACGAGGTGTTAACCCTGCAGAGGAGCCAGTCAAAGCAGGTCTCGAACCAATCCATCGATCAATCTATGAGCAGCGCAGACATTCCAGCTGCAGCGCTTTTCCAGTTTGTTTTTTAGAGACAGTCTGTGTCTTTAGACTGAAGGTGGATCAGAAATCATATCTGTGGGAGTGATGGAGAACATCTGTTCTTATTAAAACTCTTAATCCGTTGGACAAATGGAAAAAAAGAAAATCTGGGACATTTCTGAAATCTGATTTCCCCTGAAGAGTCCAGGCCAATGCAGAAAAACACGAGAATAGGTGATTTCAAAACTAGACGGGTAAAAAAACAGAAGTTGGTGAAGTGAAGCAACTCGTGTCTTCATGTCTAACAGACAAGAACTCCGATGAAGAAACTGGAGGTTTCTCCACAGTTCATCAGTTAAGACAGAAGAAGAAGAAGAAGAAGAATCAGCTTTACTGTCATTGATTACATTTGTACAGGTTACAACAAAATTTTACTTCTGCATTTAACCCATCCCCTGCGGGAGCAGTGGGCAGCCACAGGGAGCTAGCGCTGAGTGTCACACTTGGTGTGGGGGATGGGCTGGGAGTCTGGCCCGTGATTACTGAACTACCTGCTCTATATGTATCCAAACACCTGTCAGCTGAACGTGACAAACTCAACTGTTGTTAAACTGGTTTGGACTGTAATGTGTACCTGACACTGGCTGAACAGGTACGGCAGTTTCTTCCCAGCAGTCTGTTCAGGTGTGAGCCACTGAAGAGCAGACGCAGACGGAGACGTCTCGTAGGTCACGTCCACAATCACGTGCTGCCCCCTGATTGGTTACAAACGCAGTTAATTTACATTTTATTTTAAAAGACTCAATGGTATGGAAAAGAACAGGTGAGTTCACCTGGAGACATCAAAGGGCAGAGTGATGTCCAGTGGTGTCCCCTTAAAGCTGTGTTTGGGTCCCAGACTGAAGCGCGTTGGTTGTCCATTTGCTGACACTGACACAATCTTCAGGTCCCTGGTGTCCAAAGTCTGCAGCAGATAAAACCACACATTTACTAATGAAGTTCTGACATTGCTGAGTCAGCATCCAGAAGCTGAGACTGACTGCTGATAAACATTCACCTGTTTTTCACTAATCAGACGGACAAACTCCATGGTGATACTGCCCTGATGAGATCAATCTATTTTAAATCTCAATATGTCAGAAATTAGCAATTTAAGGTTTCCTAACTTTACCAATCTGCCTTGTGAAATACAGTGTGTAAGTAGAGAGTTCTGATTATTTTGCAGTTTGGGTCGTACAGGCACGTGGGGGTTAGGGTTAGGGTTACATGCTACTGAGCCTCATTTTGACTTGTTTTAAGGACATTACATCAAAGTTGGATCAGCCTGTAGTGCGTTTTTCCACTTTAATTTTGAGTGTGACTCCAAATCCAGACCTCCTGGGATTGATTTCCATTAATAATTTTTGTGTGATTTTGTTGTCGGCACATTCAACTATGTAAAGAACAAATTATTTAATAAGAATATTTCATTCATTCAGATCTAGGATGTCTTATTTTTGTGTTCCCTTTATTTTTTTGAGCAGTGTGTGTATATATGTGTATACAACACCAAACCTCATTCAAAAACATTGAATTAAAAATTTCCTTTCTAAAACATGTTTTTGATAGTCAAGAAAAAATGGATGTATTAAACTGCACAGTAAGCTCTGCCACACACCTGAGCACACCTGATTAAAAGTGAAAGTCACTGACAGTATAGCTCTGGTAAAACCAGTTATCTTATTTATCAACTAGTTCCCTGACATGAAAATATCAGAGAGAAACTGGACATTAACCTGACTGATTATTTAGATAATTATCATTATCTTCAAATTCAACATTTAAAAACAATATGACATTAAATCTTCAGGTGACTAGAGATAAATATGTTTATGTGAATCTATGTGACAGAATCACGAACCTGCGTTTTACTGCCTCAGGTCAAAGTCTGAGACCACAAAGGTCCAATAAATGTTTCTCCTGTTGCCAAGTACATCACACCAAACTCCGTTTAAAAAAACAGTTATTTAAAACCTACTTAAAATGTATGATTCTCAGTTATTAAAGTTAAATACGTACGAACTAATCTGAATAATAAACTAAACGAAACGTTTACAATTACCTTTCATCTAGTAAATTTCACATTTTATAGCTGACGTGAGTCACAACAAATATGAATATTTACAGATAACAGGACCCTGGACCTCAGATTCAGTCAGCTCTGTTTCACACCAGACTTCAAATAAATTATCGTAGTTTTTAGACGCAGTGCCTCTGGGTTAACGAGCCGTTAGCTTCGAGGCTAATACTCAGCTGTACCGGGTCAGAGTACCGGGCGTACCGGGCTCAGTTTACATTACCAGAGTACAGAACCGGTCCTCCAGAGCCTCCACGGTGAGCTCCACCTTGGCCCGGATCACATGCCTGTCGAAGTCCAGGTGCAGGGACAGGTTAAGGTGTCTGGTGACGCACCTGGTAAAGGAGGAGAAGGAGCAAGGGTCTGAGGACATGATTCCGGGTCCAGTAACAGCGGAGAAACTGCACCGAGTGACCGCCAGCCACGGTTAACTACCGGAACACACCTTACTCACATCCGGAACCAGCCTTTTCACAATAAAACAGGATATATGCTTTTATTTTATAGCGTGAAACAATTTTAATGGATCGGTTATTTAATCCGAATGTCAACTGAACCCAGGAAAAATTCAAATATTTTCCATTAATGTAAAGTACAAATGCATGTAAGTGAATTTTATAAATGTTACAGGATGGTAGTAAATGTTTATATAAATCATAGGAAATATCTCACTGAGATCCATGTCTGCTATATTTTATTAAAGTGATTTATGGTCTTTTTTATGTTTCGACTGTTTTATTGTTTTCTGTCATCGTTTCCCACTTCTTTCAATTAAATGCAGATAAATAATTATTATTGAATCTAACAAGACAAATCGGATTTTTAACAGCGTTATTTATGAGTTAATTAGAGATAATTTGTACATTAAACGTACAATTTAAACAGGTTTCAGTGGTTGGTGCAGTGTCACCGGGTGTCCAGCAGAGGTCCCTCACTCTCTGTCCCGGTCCGTGTGATGGAGAACCGGAGGAGCACCGGAGGCCGACTCGGACCTCTGAACCGGGCTTGATGGACCCGTTTGACGGCTCCGGTTCTCTCCGACATGAGGAGGACAGCCAGTGTCCGTGGGACCGCTTCTCCTCCTGGCTGGAGTGTGTTTGTGTCGTTACGTTTGACCTGGAGCTCGGACAAGCCATAGAGGTACAGTTAGCTTAGCATCGTGTGTATCGTTAATCGCGGGGTTATCGAGACGATAAATGATCAATAACTGATCAAATGACGCGGTTCATGTTTGATGAGCATGGCGGGAGTCATTCAGTCCAAAACACCAACGTTAATTCACATTTGAACGGTTCTTTGTTGTGGCAGGTGCACCACACTCCGTTAATAAAACTCAAATTTTTTTATTTAACTTTCCCTTCTGTTAAATCATCACCTTTTTTTGTTACGACTAAATCTACAAAATACTGAAGGTTGACAGTTGAGTTCGGCATCTGTGAAACAAGAGTTTAATTAAAATGTAACGTTTAATAGTGTGTTCGCGTCTTGCTGATGTTGATCAGATGATGTACATGAAGGATGTGCGAGTAAAAGGATCAGCTTTGAAAAAGCTATAATATAAAGCTATATATATAAAATAAAGACAAATAGGCGTAAAAACAGCAGATCTAAACCAACATTTGGTTCCAGTCTTTTGTCAGCATGTACTGGAGTTGGCTGATACAAAGGTGGTCAGAGGAGACACAGTGTTTCTCCTTCAAAACCAAATCTTTTATTGTGTCTGTGTAATTTACGCAAACCCCGTTCTTATCCTAACAATTTTTAGATCCGGTTTGTATATATTTGTGTGTTTATGTGTATGTACGCTGAGAATCTGTTTTTTTTATAAATTAATCTTTCGGACATTGGCTGATTGTGGAAATATAGGTATGAATCATTACATCTAAAGTTTGTACCAGGGTCGTTTCTGGCCCTATGCAAGATTATTTTGGGGGCACCTGTTTTTTAATGGATATGAGGAGTTTAAACACTTAGATGATTTGTGGCAATGCATCACAGTAGGTTCTCAAAACTGAAATTAAAAACAAGAACAAAGAAAAAAAATCAAGTTAGGAACAATCCAAAGTTGACCCAAGCAATAGACTATAGAAAACAATAAAGGTGAAAAAAAATCCCTCTCTGTGACCATACAGGTAGATAGAAGCTTAAAAACTTTACATTGCAAAGATTGTTTCAAAATTTTTGTGTTATGACGTTCATCAGTTTGGTTTATCACATAATAAACCTAATTATGTAAAGAGCAGGGGTGTCCAAACTTCTTTTAAAGATGGATAGATTTCATGACCTGAAGTAGTGCTGGGCAGATCGATCCAAAGTATTGATGGTAGTGATACCAAATTGGTATCATTATTGGATCGATACTAGCACAATGGTATTGATTTTCTCTCTTCTACTTTCAGTGTAACCGTTCCATCATAAAGTGAACACCACTTTTCTCACATCAACAAATATTTAATACGTATATTTCACTGTGATAGATGGGGGACTTTGGTGTAGGACTCGGATCTCCTGCATCTCCATCCTGCAATAATAGTAGCGCGTCATTCATGGATGTTAATTTAACACTTGCACAATTTGTATGTGTTTATGTGGGTTTGGTTGTGTTTTTACAGCAATTTTAATGTTTTTAAAGCAACTAGAAATATTTTTACTTTACTTTTACGTGAAGGGAGTGCATTTTCTGGCAGCCTGCCCTTATAAGATAATAGTATTGGATCAGGATCGTGATCAGCGATACCGACTCTGTATTTACTTGATATCGGATCGATACCAACGCTTGCAGTATCGCATGACAGTAATATGAAGACCTGTGGGTCTCTCTGAAAAAGATTTGACAGCAAAAGTAACATACAAATGAACTGTATTTGTTCCTTTTTTAGCTGGTGTACCCCCGAGATGTGAAACTAACTGAAAAAGAGGTATCTTTAATTTTTTTATTTTCTTTTTATTTTTTTAACCAATTCATTTTGATTAATTGATAATTGTCTTTTTTTTTTTTTTTTTTTTTTTTCAGAAAACCAGCATTTGCTACCTGTCCTTTCCTGACTCGTACTCAGGTAAGTACTCACCTGTAGAAACAAAGGTTAGGGGACAGAGGTCAGAGGTCACATGTTATTTCTGTTATTTCCCAGGATGCCTTGGGGACACTCAGTTCAGCTTCAGGCTGCGTCAGTCGGTCGGTCGCAGAAAGTCAAGGTTCACAGATGACGTTTACAACAGAGATGCTCCGGTCACCCTGCAGGTGAGTTCACACCTGGTTACTGAGCAGTCAGTCTGCAGTACATTTATTTTCAGTTTGGGTTTTAATCAATTTAGTGCCGTGGGGAGTTTTTACCTGGATTATAGGTAAATTTACAATAAAGAAGTCCTGAGATTTTTTGCTCTGATACCTGAGTGATGAATGAGACACATCAGTCATTAACAATCATTAACAGTCGTCAGACTTTATAATTTAGTATTAATATTTTAGTTTTAATATTTATGTTTTTTTTAATATCAGATGGAGGTGTTCAGGTAACAATGGGAATAAATTTTGTGTTGTTACCTTCTGAGTCCATGTTACAGGTCAACAAACAGGATGATTTATGGTTTTAATATGAATTCAGCATCAGTTTGATATGTATTCAGGTATTTCATTAAGTGGATTCACCTGTAAACTCACTCACTTGTTTCTACAGTTCAGTGATTGTAGATATAAATTTATTTTATGTCCCCAGAGAGAAACATCCCATTTCCTCGGTTTCGTCTATTTCAGACAAGTCAAAGACAGTTCTGTGAAGAGGGGATACTTCCAGAAGGTAGGCTCATATAGTTCACACCTGTACTTACCTGTTCAGCTTTAACAGATGTATAATCATGGCACTCTCTGTTTCAGTCTCTGGTGCTGGTGTCCAGGTTGCCGTACACTCACCTGTTCCACTCACTGCTGCAGATCATCGCACCTGAGTTTTTTGAGAAGCAGGAGCCATGTCTCGAAACAGGTGATGCTGTCACGATTGCATCATAACCATGGACCAATCGGGAGAGACATTTTCACTCTGATGTCTTTCATTTGTTCTCACAGTGTGTAATGAGATCGACCAATGGCCTTTACCCGTACCTGGTCTGAACCTGAACTTGCCACTGATGGGCACCATTCTACAAGTGAGTCCACAATACTGAGTTCTCGGATAAATGATCAAAACAGTGAGTGGACCAGGATCCAGACACCTGATACAAGTCTGCAGTGATCAGAAACGTTTTAAGGTAGTTGGTACGTTTTAGATGAAGCCCGGATCTAGACATGGCCCAGACCACAAGTCATGCAAAAAGACTGAGCTATATCCGGTGGAGTGCAGTTCAATGCAGTTCTACCTGAACATGTGTTTCCACAGGCGTTTTGATGACCCCTCATCTCTTTGTTCAGCACTACAGGGTGGGCCATTTATATGGATACACCTTAATAAAATGGCAATGGTTGGCGATATTAAAGTCCTGTTTGTGGCACATTAGTATATGTGAGAGGGCAAACTCCTCAAGATGGGTGGTGACCATGGTGGCCATTTAGAAGTCGGCCATCTTGGATACAAGAACCATTTCCATTTTATTAAGGTGTATCCTTATAAATGGCCCACCCTGTATATTAAATTTCAGATGATGCGTACGTAAACAGCAGGAACATTAACAAAAGGTTCAACACATTTTCTGATGTTTTTATTTTGTAGGTTAGGATTCCTTCAAAATCCGACAAACCAGGAGGAAGTCCCAACCGACGAATGTCCAGGGAGGTCAGCCACTTTTTGGTTCATGCACTCTCAGTCTCTATTGTTTATAAAGTTTAATACAGTTTGGTGTTTTTGTTTGGTCAGAACCTGCTGCCGGCTCCGATTGTGCTGCCCACCATCCATGAACTGGACCTGTTCAAGTTAGTCCTGAGTTCTGGTTCCTGTTAAACCTGTTGATCGTTTCTGCAGCTGCTCTGATTTAGTTTTGGTTTGTAAAGAAAAACATTACAGTAACTCTTACATCTCACCTGTGCTCAGGTGTTTCCAGCCATTCCTGATTCACCTGCAGATGCTCTGGGAGCTCATGTTACTCGGGGAACCATTTGTCGTCATGGCGCCTTCTCCCACCGTCTCCTCGGAAACCGTGCTGGCACTCATCAGGTAACAGCCTATCACAATCAATTTTAAAACCTTCCAAAATACAGTCCTCTAAGTAAATCAGCACTTATATATAATAATTTAGGACTCAATTCTGGCTCCTCTCAGAGCAGAAAACTTTCAGCATGAAATATGAAATTATCACACATGTTGAAGTGAAAAATAAATCCTGTTATCATCCTTAATATTTAAGTTTTTAGAATGCCATTAAAACCTAATCTTAATTTAATTCTCTCAAACTTTTATTGATCTGACAAAAGATTTTCATTTTTTTGCTGAACAACTACGTTGTATTTTGTAAATATTCTGCACTTAAATAGAACCTTTCCCTTTGAACTCAAAGTGCTTCATACTGCTTCTCATTCTCACACACACACACACACGCACACACACACACACACACACACACAGGTGGCAGAGCTCTGACCCACCGGGGGTTTCATCCATCCATACAAGAGAACTTTGGAAAACACATGCAGAAATCCAACCTGAAACTTACACAAGGAGGAAGCAAAACATCAATTCTGTGCAGAAACACCACTAAGTTCAGGGACTAAGCTCGTGTCAGATGGACTGAAAGATAGTGGAAACATGTTCAGTAACAATGTCCTTACTTACCACTAAACTTTACGTTGTTAAAGTGACGTAACAGTAGTGAACACGAGTTTGCTGCTTATTTTCACAAAATACAATCAGTTGTTCGGTTAATTTTTTTTCTTTGGACTTTAGTCAGATTAATAAAGAGAATTAATATATCACATTTTAGTCTTTATTGCATATTTTATAATTTTTTGGGAAAAAGTCATGGCTTTCTGGAGTTTGTAGATTGATATTGATAGATTGATTGAAGTTATAAAATCGTCACGAATTTGTTGTTAACTGTGTTGTCAGTTTTAATACAGCCCTGGCAGCCAATCAGCGAATAGCTTTTGTGTACTTGCCATGGTAACAGTGTGTCTCCTCAGCTCCATCAGTCCTTTGAAGTTCTGCTGCGACTTTCGTCCTTATTTCACAATTCATGACAGCGAATTCAGAGAGTACACCACCAGGACCCAGGCCCCGTGAGTTCACACCTGTGCAGCACACACCTGACAACTATCACACCTTAAATGTCTCAATGTTATTATGTTCCTAAAGCTGCTGCCTCGTGGCAGCTAGACCTGCCAGAGATACTGGAATATTTCCTCAGTTATGAATTGTGGACCTGCAACTGAAAACTGAAGAAACATCTTCCAGAACCTCACGAAGGTCCAGCTGCGACCCAGTGTCAGGCTGTGTATTTTACACGTAGGCCTTCAGTATTACCTTCTAAAATTAAATAGCCTTAGTATAACCTCAGCATTACAGTATTTAACACAATTCTCAACACCTATACGTATAGCAACATAAATATGACACATAATATCCAGTTTAACAAGTTGCTCCATAATAAAAAACATCCCATCAACAACCAGTCACATTAACTGATGTCCAACAAGCAAAAAAAAAAAGTTAAATATAAATAACACAGTCGAGAGCCAATTCAAGCCGAGAAACATTTCACCAGCTATCAACATCACAGCCATCTGAATATAATTTAAACCATCAGCAACAGTTTAAAGCAGCAATAATCGATAGATAAAGTCAAATAAAGATTCATTAAACTGTTCTTCATTTGGAAACATTTGCAAATCATTTGAAAAGTCCATCCTCATTTTAAGTAAAACTTGAACCTGAACTCTGTTCACGTTATGTTCTAGTTACCTTAGCTTCAGTTAGCACACTGACTCTCTGGTCACAATGAAAAATCATGATGTAGGCGGGTAGGTCAGCTTGAACATGCCCAACATGGCAAACCTGAAATTTGATAATCCACAAAAATGTCCCTATCTACAATCGACAGCCGAGGGAATCACTCAGACTTTTGAAGGTGTCAGGTTAGATTTGTTACCAAGCAACAGTACAAGATGAAATCTGATGAGAACTGAGGGAGAAAGTCACAATGAAATTCGATTAAATTTTCAATTCATCTTTATTTGTTTAGCACCAAATCAAAACAAAATCATCTTAAGGCACTTTAAATAGCAAGGTTTAGGACCTTGCAAAATATAAGTATATACAAAAATATGTAGAAAACCCAACAGTCCCACTTAAGCAGCACTAGGCGACAGTGGAGAGGAAAAACTCTCTTTAACAGGAGAAACCTCCAGCAGAACCAGGCTCATGGTGGGCCGTCATCTGCTTCAACTGGTTGGAGTGTGTGGAAAGAGGGGAGAGTGAAAATAACAGCACTCATTATTGGTGCATCCTTTTAACAGTGAAGTGCACTAGTCAAGTCTAGATGTGACAAATGCAAATGACTAATTTTTAAGTATTACTTTGAGACAGGATGCTCCTAATTTTAAAAATGTTCCTGAGGTGGAAGAAGGCAGTTCTGAAGATTTATTTTTTGTAATGGGTAGATGAGTTATCTTGATTAAAGATAATCCTGAGATTCCTCAAAGTAGTTTTTGAGGCCAATGCAATGTCACCTAAGGTGGCAATCTGGTCAGATAGATTGTCTCTGAGGCCTTGGGGACTAAATAGAATAACGTCTGAATTAAGGAGTAGAACATTACAGGACATCCAGGCCTTTATGTCTTTTAAACAAGCTTGAAATTTTACTAATTGATTAGTTTCATTTGGTTTCATAGATAGATATAGCTGGGTGTCATCCGCTTAGCACTGAGAGTTTATAGTGTTTCCTTATAATATTACCTAGTGGAAACATGTATAAAGTAAAAAGAATTGGTCCAAGGACAGAACCCTGTAGGGCTCCATAATTAACCTTTGTGTGAATGGAAGACTCATTAACATGAACAAATTGGGATCTATCTGACAGATAAGATTCAAACCAGCTTAGTCCTGTCCCTTTCATTTTAATGACATGTTCCAGTCTGTGTAATAAAATTTTATGATCTATAGTGTCAAATGTAGCACTAAGGTCTAACAAGACGAGTATAGAGACAAATCCATTGTCTGAAGCTAAGAGAATTCAATTCAATTCAATTCAGCTTTATTTATATAGCGCCAATTCACAACATAAGTCATCTCAAAGAAAGAGGGGGGGAGAGGACGACGGACGAGGACTAATAAATTACAATTGGTGCTACTAATTATTTATTTCTGTAGAAGTGCATTTAATGACATAAAATGCACCCCCTTAAAAATATAGTTTTTGTTCGTCCCAGAATTTAATAACTTTGAGAGTGAAGTTGTGTGGTGTAAGTTTCATGGATGTGACACTTTCCTTGTGGTAGATGGGACGGGTGCATTTTAACGGCAGGGGTTATCTGTCTCTGAGGCATTTCCCTCCTTCTCTCTCCATTTATTTTATAGCTGCTGTTCTGTTGTTCATGTTTTTTCCAACCCTGTCTCCTAAATATTACGTTTGCATACAACTAAATTGATCCGATCCCGATCACATTTTTAAACAGAACGAATTGTTATGTTGTACTTACACAGAGTTTTGTTTATGAATGACACACTACTATTATTAACGCGAAGTGATGCTGTTTACTGTGCATGACGGAGATGCAGGAGACCCGAGTCTCATGCCAAAGTCCAGTCTATCACTGTAAAATATATTACTTTCTCTGTGCCATCGTTCAGTCTACAGCCTGCATGTGCTGCTTAGCGCCGCTAAGTCACGTCAATGCGGGAGGAGCGGTGTTTGTATCGGGAGGTTTAATTACTGATGGAACGGCCGCACTGAAAGTAGAAGAGAGAAAGTCAGTTGCCATGACTCAATCTTCAGACTAGAAGAGAGAAAATGTCGATACCAGCGTACTAGTATCGATCCAATAGCGATACCAACGTGGTATTGATACTATTGATACTTTGGATCGATACGCCCACCACTATTGGAATTGGAGACGCCGCGAAGAAGCAATTTTTAGTCTCATTTACTCTAAATCCTGAATGCTGAATCTTCATACAGATTGTTTTTGTACAGCTGGTCACGGAATTATTTTAATAGATTGATGGGATTTAAAAATAAATAAAAACAGCTTTAATGAAAATGTATATTAAATAACAAATATACAATTTTTGGTTCTAGCCATCTTTGGGCACTAAAATTTCTCCACTGCTGCCACCAAACAGCAGCTTTGTAAAAACTGGTGATTCTGGTGAGATTCTGGTGTCAAATGAGTAAGTTTAACAAACTGTCTCCATCAGACCGAACGTCGTCCTCGGAGTCACCAACCCCTTCTTCATCAAGACTTTTCAGACGTGGCCTCATGTTGTCAGGCTTGGAGAAATCAAGATGGCAGGTAGGAAACAGCTGGAAATGGTTTTCTAAGAATTTCTTCATGTCCAACGCTGACGGGATGATGATTATAAATCTGAGGAATGATCCTATTTATATTAAGGTTTTAGCTCTGAGAAATGAAGTGATTGTTGTAATGACCTTACCTGATGTAAATCTGTCACAGGTGATATACCCAAACAGGTAAAGGTGAAGAAGCTGTCCAAACTGAAGACTCTTGACACCAAAACAGGTAATGCGACAGTCCAGAGTCCAGACCTGGGTCTGGAAACCAGTTTTGTTGCTGAACGTGGTGTGTTTCTGCGTGCAGGGATCTACACGGCGTACAAAACGTTTCTACACAAAGACAAGATTCTGATTAAACGACTGTTAAAGGTGAGCCACCAGAGTCCACATTAAACCTTTAACGACACCTGAATGAATTCAACCAACATTAGTCTGTATTCACCTCCAGGGTTTTCAGAGGAAGAGGCCATCAGAGGTTCAGAGTGCCATCCTGAGAAGACACCTGTTAGAGCTCACTCAGAGCTTCATCATCCCCCTGGTGAGAAACTAGTCAATCAGACTGCACAAACATCTCTACCTGTTGCCCACACCTGTATAACCCAGACGGAAATCTCACTCTGAACTACTGACAAAGAAAATGTTTCAGCAGAAATGCACTGCATTGTCTCTGTTTACCTGGCTGCAGAAAAAAATCCTAATTTTTTTGGATTGCCTTGGTAATTGAATGGTTGTAGTACGTGACATGTGTCCACAGTGTCCCTGGTTTGAGTCCAGCTGAGGACCTGCTGCACGTCATACCCCGTTCATTTACCTCTCTGCTAACATCACGTAACAGTCGTCATGTGATCTTAATGGTTTGAAGTGAACACTTAACCCTGGGTTTTGCTTCTCAGGAGCGGTACATGGCGAGTCTGATGCCTCTGCAGAGATCTGTGACACCTTGGAAGGTAAACAGGCAGCGGGTCAGTTTTTTGTGCTTTTTGTGTGGTTTGTTCAGGATGTTTTATGTTGTTTCTGTGTTCAGACTCCTCCTCAGATTCGACCCTTCAGTCAGGAGGAGTTCATGTCCACTCTGGATCACACCGGCCCTCAGCTCACCTCCGTGCTCAAAGGTGATTGGATGGGACTGTACAGGTGAGTCAGAGTCACTCTGTTGATCTTTATGTTGCTGCTGTTCACATGTGATTTACTGAAAAGGTTTTTGACTTGACAGGAAATTCTTCAGGTCTCCAAACTTTGACGGATGGTATCGTCAGCGACACAAAGAAATGACTCAGAAACTGGAGAGTCTTCACCTGGAGATCATCTGTGACGCTGTGAGTTTGTCTCGGATATTAAACATCTGCATCACGGTCTACAGCTGTGAAACATCTGGATCTCTATTGTGTCTGCAGGACCTGCTGGGTTGGGCCAAAGACAAGTCAGAGGTGGAAATCGTTGATTTGATATTGAAGCTCAGGGAGAAATTGGTGAGACATAAAATCTGAGACTTTAAGGCAAATCAAAAGAAACCATTAGTAATAATAATATAGTAGTAGTAGTAATCATTTGAGGTAATATTAGACATGTAATATTTAAAGAAAAACAGTTTTAGTAAACTAAGAAAAAAGTTTAAGCATTTTGAAGTTGAGTTTCGACTTTTGGCAAAAAATAAAATCATTGTAATTTTCAAAATAAAAGCCTTGATTTAATACTTAGTAAACAGGTGTAAACAAACTCATAAGTTACATACGGCTTAATTCGATTTTTACTCAGTTTATTTTAATACTTATTTTTTACCTTTAACATTATTTCTGTTTCTTATTTTAAATGTAGTTCATGTTTAAGTGAAAGACAGGAAGTGTTTGTGTTTTTCAGAGTAAAGCTCGAAGGCAGCAGCTACAGGTGAAGGATGGCGTTTTGGACAAGCTTGACAGTTTTATAAAATCTATCATCAGTTCGCTGCCTGAAGACCTGCATACTGTTCTCAGCACACACTGACAAACTACAAGTTTTGAATTTGCTCATTAAGATGCGATTGAATGTGAAGATGCTTCTGTTTGAATCTCACTGACACTGAAGGTTTATTTCTCATACCTGAACCGAGAGAAACTCTTAGAATTAACAATAGTCTTGTTTCACTTTCCTGTAATTATTCAAAATCTGAACCTCAAATTATGTTTATTTCATTCCCACCTGGATAAATTATTCAGTCGACGTGTCACCCGAAACTACTCTCGTCGTCCTCTATTATTCTCTGATAATAAACATAATTCATGATTTTCCTTCAGAAAAAGTGCCACTCCACTGCTGTTTTTCTGTTGCTTGTTTTTGTTTTTTTAAAAATATTCTAAAATTGATGTCACAAAGTGACAGGATCTGATTTTAAGAAGATAGAAGACATGTCGTGTTTTGAGGGCCAACGTTGAAATTGAAAAGTAAAGTTGGCTCCACTATTAAAACTGTGAAAAACCTCCAAATAAACTTCATAATAAAGCAAAGGGAGTTTGAAGCAGGAAAAATAGTTTAATTTCAAAAATATACACATTAGTGACTTGAAGCGCTTAATTCAAAGTTAAGTTTTGAATGTTTGGTCACAGAGTCAAAAACTTGTGTTCAATATTCACATACACAGTTTATAAAGAACAATACTTTAAATTAAACGTACAATTCAGACTTTGGCTGAAAATTCACTGTACACCAGGGAAAAAAACTTCAGGTCCAATGACGTGGTTTTGATTCTGGCTGAGACTTTAGTTTATGATGGTGAAACACGAACTACATAGATCCACAGCTGAGTAACCCCAAACCCAGGCAGCAGCAGCAGCTGGCAGGTGAAACTCCCTGGACCGGACCAGAACCACATAGATTAGACTGAATTAGACGTTAACAGCTCAATAAAAGCAAACTTGAAGTCGGTCAGTTTTTTGTCCTGCAGAAGGTTTTTTACAGACACTGATGTGGTTTCTTCTCCCTCTGGTGTTTTTACCTCTTGTTGTGGGGCCACCACGTTGCCCCCTGCAGCTTCAGGACGTGCTGTTTCTCCTGCGGGCTGAAGTGTAAGATGGTGAGGATGGCAGTGAGGGTCTGCTGCCTCCCGCTGGCGTCCTGCAGTGTCAGGAACTTGTAGATGACGTTCTTCAGGTACTCCATATTTGCGCCCTCTCTGCTCTGGTCTCGAGTCATTTTGCCGAGTTGTCCTCGCAGCTCAGTCACCTCTTCGTCGTGCCGCTCCGCATTAGCAATGAGTCTGGCCTGCAGCTGGTGCAAGTCCTCCTCCAGCAGATGTTTCTGCCTCCGCAGGCCGCCCACCTCCACCTCCTTCCTGGCCAGCTGCTCAGCATACAACAGCAGCGTGGGCTCGGTGGGCATGGCCTGCCGCAGGGCCTGGCTGACGGCCTCGCTCTCAGGGCCGGACTCGTGCTCATCCTCGTTGGTCGTCTTGACGTTGTCATTGCTCCAGTTGAGTGCGGCGGCTCGCAGCCGCTCGAGCTCCTGGTCCTTCTCGTCCAGCAGCGCCATGGTCCTCTCTCTCTGTTTGTGCAGCTCGGCCTCCAATCGCAGAAGCTCGTCGCGGTGCTGCACATCCGCCCGCTCTACCTCCTGTCTGTGGGTTTGCTGCAGCGCCCCCACCTGCTGCTGTCGTTCCTCCAGTTCCTGGCAGTGTCGGGTCTCAGCCTCATCGCTCTGGATCCGCAGGTTGATGTACTTCTCCTTCAGCTCAGACAGCTGGTCCCGGACCTCCTCCAGCTCCTTGGCCTGGCAGCCGTCTTTAGTGTTCTTGTTCTTCAGCACCACCTGCGCTCGCACTTTGTAGCGCTCAAACTCGTCCTTCAGCTGCTGCAGCTCCTGCTGATAGAGCAGCACAGAGGCTTTGTTCCCACCCAGCACCGGTTCAGACTCTGCCAGAGCCTGGATGGTCTGGTCTGGGTTCCTCTGAGCTGCCAGCAGCAGCAACTTTTTCACCTTCTCCATCTTATCCTTTAGTGCACCGACGTCCAGCTGAGACTCGTCCAGGGTGAGGTCGCAGTTTGACCTGCTGGAGGCTGCGACAGCCAGAGTTTTGTTCTCAGTGTCAAGCTGTAGGATCCGGTCTCTGAGCCTCTGAGCAGTCCGCTGGTCTCTCTGCCTCGCCTTCTCACAGGAGCCTAGCAGCTCCGACAGTTCTGAGACCCGCTGTTCCAGACCTGCAACCCTGGTCTCTGCAGCCTGAGCACGCTCACGTGCACGCTCTTCAGCTTCAGAGGCCTGAAAATACACGAACAGTTCAGACCTGATTTGAATTCTAGTTTAAATGTTTGAGTTAAATTCAGGTTTTAGCCATTAGCTTAGTTTATTCAATTGAATCTGGATTTAGTTACACTGGAGTTCAGTTTTGGTCTCAGTCTTACCTTTCTGATCTCACTCTGGATCTGATGATGGAAGTGTTTTTTGAGTTCTGTTAGTTCTTGCTGCAGTTCTTCCACTCTGGGATCTGGTTTCTTTTGTTCCTCCTCAGCTGCTTGCAGCCTCTTCTTCAGCGTGTCTCTCTCCTCCCTCATCTGGTTGAGGTGTGCTTCAGACTCCGCCCCCCGATCCACAGCCTGTGATGTCATCAATAGCGCTGCACTGGCATCCTGCATGCGGAGCTCTGCATCCTGACGCAGGTCTCGTTCCTGCTGCAGGATCCTTTGCAGCTCTCTCAGCTGCTGGACGTGGTCTCCCTGCTCCTGCTCCCTCTCATGCTGCTGCGTTATGATGCGAGCGCGACTCTCTGCGAGCTGCTGCTGCAGAGCACACAGCTCCACCTCCTGCTGCGTCGTCATAGTGCCCAGCCACTCCTGCAGCTCCTCCACCTCCTGTTTCAGCTGACGTTTGTCGGCCTGAAAACTTGCCTCCATCCGAGACTTCTCCTGTGTGACTGTGGCCAGGGCACCGGTGAGCGTGCTCAGCTGGCTCTTTAATTGGGCGATTCTACGTTCTGCCTCTATTGGGGGTGTGGTCTGCAGTTGAGGCTCCGCCCCTACGCCACTGCTCTGTGTGCCGGCCTCAACCTCCAATCTCAGTGTCTGCAGGAAGAAACACCAGCATGAAGAGCTGAGTCATAACTTTAAACTGTTACTATAAGTCTGCAAAAACTCAACAGGGCCTGAAAAATGTTCTCAAGTAAATGCTGCAAATTGGCACTCTGGGTGGACACGTGTTTCCACTGTACGCAAATCACATTTAGTCTTCCTGTTGTGTTCTCCTTGTCATACTCTATTTGCACAAGGGGCATCCTCCCCTTCTGTTTAGTCTCCTTTATTGTGACTACAATTAAGGTTCTGCTTGCATTTGCTGATTTAACCTATTTGTCAAACTTCTGCCGCTTTATTAAACTAACCCTTACTTTACAAACTGTCATCACATTTATTTACACCGTGTTTGTTGGATTATCAATCATTTTGTGTGTATGTGTTTCTTTTTTTTTTTTTTACATACCACTGAGCTGGGTTTCCCTCCCAGTTCTCCCTGGTAGTCTTCACACTGATCCTCTCTGGTGGTTTCACTAGGGGTGTCCACAGATGCTGCCGTATCCACACTGTCCTCGCTGTGCAGGGAGCAGCCATCCTCTGGCAAGTCTGGAGCACTGGTAGTAGTGGTGGTGACCTGACCCTGCTGGTTCAGGTCCACCTCCTGGGTTACCGTCAGGACTTTCAAACTGGCCTCCAGAGCCTCCTTTTCCTTCAGAAGACTCTTGTAGGCCCGAACCACATCCTTGAAGCGGGTCTGGTACTGGACCAGCTGCTTCTTCTGGGACTCTATGGTGTCCAGCAGCTCCTTCCTACTTGGGCCGCCTCCAAAACTCATGCCGAACTTCTCCATAACTCTGACGATCTAGTCCAGAGTTGGATCAGATCAGATTGGATCCACCATGAGGACCGAGACTACTTCATCTGGGATTGTTCATGGTAAAATGGGTGTGCTGGTTTATAGAAAGAGTCACGTGTTTAGACTCATGTTTCTTAATTCTTGTTTACCGTTCACATATTGTTCTTTCTCCTTCTGGTTTTTCCATGACGGTTTGAGTTTAGTTATGTTTGTTCAGCCTTGTTCATGCTGTTGTTTCTCCCGATAAACTTGTTTATATTATTTAGAGCCATGACTGTAAAAGTTCTATTCTATGGAATAGCAGATATTGTTACCTAAGAGATATCTATTTAATCAGAACATTTTAATTATAAAAAAGGAAACACCAGAAAAAGAAAAAGTGACCCAGACAAAAACCACAGGAAACACTGATCTTAACACCATAAAACTTATCACACATTATAAACACAACATCCTGAAAGTGATGACGTGGCATATCGTCAAGTGAAAATTACACTCTTAACAATACACCAAATGTTCTGTGTTTAATCGAGGACTGTTTTCGTTGTATTCTTGTCTTTACCTCCTTCATCAATTTACAGGTTTAGTTAAATGTCCATCTAAAGGAACATATGACAGTGTAACTAACGCATTAATCATGTATTAATGAATTAATCACATACTTAACATCAACTGACTTTAATGTTTCAACTTTCACGCGGGTGAAACACTGACATTAAACACCGACTTTTCTCCGGTTCTTACCTAATTAATTCGCTGTCATTCGGTCAAAGACCAACATCGACTTTTAACGAGCTCGACTGAATTTCACAGTGTCTTAATTTTTCTTTATTTTATCAGAAAAATCTGAACTCAGAGTTTGACCCATCCGCAAACAGCCGCCATGTTGAACTGAACCGGAACTGAGGACTGAGGAGGAGGCGGGAATCTGTGCGGCGTTCACTACAGTCAGGAATATTATAAACCACTACACAGACAAACTGTGGCAAACTCTAGTTTTATGGTTTTTACATAAAATTGCTGTACAATAACTGGAGGTGTGGAACAGGAGACCTGACTGGGTCAGGACTGATCTGTCTGATTTCTCACTTTAAAGGTTCCTGTCAATTCAGCCCTGTTCTTTTTATAAATTACAAACAAACAAACTTTGTTCTACTGTATCTCACCTCCCTAATCGCACATAATTATTATTGTGTTTACACTACTGATCTATTCTGTATTTTTGTACTATATCCTAGATCTATTCTAGATTAGTTCTGTTGTCTTTGACATTTGATAGTCAAATACAGCAGGGCAAGTCATTCCACCAGCCAGGGACAACAAAGGAGAATAGACTCAATTGGGATCGGAGCCCCCTTATAGAGGGAATTTTTAGTCTAATTTCATTTGCAGTTCTAAGACAGCGTGCAGGATTGTAGCTTACTAATGTTAATATAAGAGAGTGGACTTCCATTTACAGCCCTGTAGGCAAGCATCAAGGATTTAAACTCAATGCGAGCAGCTACCGGGAGCCAGTGGAGAGAGGTGAGAAGAGGTGTGATGTGGGTGTATTTCGGCTGGTTGAAAATGAGGCTGCTGCGTTTTGGACCATCTAGAGGGGTTTGATGGTGACTGCAGAAGCTCCAGCCAGGAGAAAGTTAGAATAGTCGAGTCTATTGCCTGAACAAGGAGCTGTGTGCCTGTTGTGAGAGAAAAGGCCTAATCTTACAAATGTTGTAGAGCGTAAACCTGCAGGACCTAGAGGACGCAGCTACATGATCGTTCAGACTCAGTTTCTCATCTATCCAAACCCCAAGGCTTTTTGGAGACGTGAGTAGGCGTTAGCAGTAGCAAGCCAATTTGAATTGAGATCTTTTGCTGAGGAGAGTGGTTTCCTGGAAAGATCAGAATTTCAGTTAATAGTTCAATCGAGGTGTCGCTCAGACACCCACATCCAAGAGACAGAACGAAATCTTTGTTGAAATAGTGGTAAAGACAGATAGAGCTGAGTGTCGTCAGCATAGGAGTGGAAGGAAAAGCCATAGGATTCGATGATGTGACGAGTGTATAGTGAGAAAAGAAGGGGGCAAGGACAGAACCTTGTGGGACCCCTGTGATTACTTTTGAGAGTGTAGATACCTGGAAGGACCTGTCTTGAAGATAAGAGGTGAACCAATTACAGCGGGGGAAATAAGTATTTGACACATCAGCATTTTTATCAGTAAGGGGATTTCTAAGTGGGCTATTGATG